>DWPW01000564.1:0-11146 GCA_018252015.1 Astraptes brevicauda
TAAAATGAATAAATACATGAAATGAATAAAATAAAGACGGTTAAATCGTAACATTTTTATATGACATTGTTGGTCGGTACCTAAATGTTCATTAACGACATGAACCCATTACAAACGGTGCTATAATATATAAACTATGGGTAGGTATGAAGGTAGAGGTCATATTATGTATCAGATTCTCTTAAAGCTGGTGATAATGATTGGGAGCCCAGAGGGATTGGCTAGTGTTATAGCTTTTTTGTCCATTACTTATTTCGAAAACATATAGATGCTTGCTCAAAATATTAATCTTTTTTGCCTACCTCCCAGGGATGGAAATTGAGAAAATTGGGGACATCGGGTGCATTATAACATAAATTGACTTTAAAAGTGGATGAAACATATTTGAGAATCTATGCAGCATACGAATACATTAATTACCTGTGTCGTAGTTAGGTATTTGCATTTCTCCAGAATTTGTGTAGGTGACGCTACAAGATGTGGCTGCTCTTTCTATGCAAATCGCGTAGTTAAGGTTATTCTAAAATGGATCAGACATTAATTTTATTTTTTAAATATATATGTCACTGACCCTCTGCTGAGTAAAAGGTCCTTGATAAACAGTTTCCGAAATTTATCAATAGGCGATACATTTAATTTAATAGATAATTAGACCAAGGTACTTATTTAGTGTTTCGTCTATTTCATCAGCGATAAGTGAATTACATACCTATTGACATACATATATATAAGAAGGATTTACTTCGTATCTAATAAAATAGTTAAACCTAAGTAAGTATTTATCAGTCTTTGTTACTTATTTTATCATTGGATCAAAGTTCAACCATGCGACGGAAAATCAGAAAATGCCAGGATTTTCCGTCGAAGGGGTATGGCTTTAGACCTACTCAATACATTTAATTAACGTTGATTCATCGTGATCTTAATCAAGTCATTATTTTTCTGTTTTGCAACTTTACATTTTTAAGGATGCCAAAAACTGAACAAGACCATGAATGTGAACTGCAAATTAATCAAATACATCCCATCTACATCAAATACCTAGTTTTTTTTACTACGGTCAACCTTCAAAACCTTCAAAAGGTATCTTTGAAGAGATACCGGATTATGTTAGAAATTGCCACATTCACACTTTCTCGGTGGCCTTCATAGGCCTTACGTAAATGACGACGGGATCTCCAACGGAATGCAACTGGAGTCCTCTAGACGTGGTGCTCCTGTCGGGCGCTATCCGGTAGAGTTATGTCGCCACAAATACTGCCGTTAACCATTAAACAGTGGCGAATGGTTTTATCTTTTACATTTGTTCATTATAATATAATATTTCAATTAATATTGTATTATTATGAAAAAATGTTAAGGAACCGGAAGGTATTCAATTTCCTCGATAAGTGCCCCGGCAAAGACCCTCTTACCCACCACCCTAATGCTAATATTGAAGCACAATATGAGAGATCCGGAGAGTAAGCACTTTCGTTCGTACTGTCGTCCTCCTCGGGGTCGCTGGCTTTCCGGGCCCATAATCTTGCGGCCGCGACCCTGGGAACCCCTACTAGTCGTCTCTTAGCACATGTAGGGGATAGGTACTGTAACTCTATTCGGGTCCCGAGACTACACGGACAATCCACATCCACTACCACATCGATACCATAATTTTTAGGTACTTAGTTCCTAGCAAATTACGTCTTCAAAAAGGCGGTTCTCAATTCAACTGTATTTTTTTATAACTATAATCCTTAATTTCCAGAATACAACGGCAGGTGGGGTTCTTCAAAAAAGATCACATATTGAAAACTGACGACGCTGTACTTGTACAATACCAACTTTTGATGGAAGATGCTGTAGCAAATGTCCAAAGTCAACAGTGAACCTTGTAACTGTACTCTTCATTAGGTATCCCGTCTGCTTCATCGTGAGGCTTAGTTACTAAAAAGTAAATTTACTTACAAAATAACTAGGGTATCTGGGAATGCCGATCTCAGATATATCTTTGTAGTTAAATGATTCTATATATCCATCACTGTCTGTGTAATATTGAAGACATGCCTTAGGAGCCAATCGTTCATCGGATTTCGAGAGCTGCGTCACCTAAAATATAATCAGTGGGTATAATTCGAAATACTCACCGAATTACTCATAATTATGGTTGATTGAATAATGAATGACTAATTATTGTGGTCGGTATTTGCGAGTTCCTCTAGGAAAACAGATAGCTATAGGTACGTAGTTAATTAAGTAATAAACACAAAAACACCTGTAGTAACCCAACCGCAGATAAGTGACTGTAATTGGGATGGAAAGGTTATTGACAAATTATATTCCAAAATATGACTGACTTCGTGATCCATTAACATAATTAGTAATTACATACGTTCCATCTGTTATTCGAAATTTAATCATAAATAATTAGGTACTGATATGTTTTTTTATCACAAGCTCGTCTATATCTTTAGCTATCATTACCTGATAGGTGGTATTATTATCTAAAGAATAATGTTCTAAAATAGATTACAGAAAAACGATATTTTCTGGTAGGTAAGGCCCTTGAGTATAATTATAAAAAAATCTAATGGCGCCCATTCCATCAAATGGTAGGGATTGATGAAATGTGATATATTTAATACCTTTAAATTATCGGTAGTTCATTACCAAACTCACCGTATATCAGTGGCGGATTTACCACTAGGTTGAGTAGGCTGGAACCTAAGGCGGTAGATTCAAGTGGTGGCAAATTTATGATGGACGACTTTTTTATCAACTTTCGGAGACTATTTTATCTTGACGAAGTATTTTCGCTTACTTTAGAATCAGCAGCACATTGTGATTTTCTGATTCCCTGGTCATCTGTACTACCCGAAACTAGAGTATTATTTCCGACTTTGCAAAGGTCGGTAGGGACGGATAAATTTTAAGAGCCTACTGGCGGTAAATATCTAAATCTGCCATTACCGTATAATATATGTACCTACATGAAAAAATAAATTGGCTGCTAATTATTAGGTACAATATTTGTCAATTGTCTTGCCATTTAGGTATGTGATTGTTTAAATATAGTTGGCAGTATTAGAATTCGTTCTTCTATACATAGTGGAGATACCACATAGGTCATTATCAAACGAGAATGCAGTAGTTGTCAGACATGGATGTCCGCAACCAACCTCAGATCACGTCAGTTATTCTTGAAATTACCCATAGATGCGTTGCTCCTCCTGAGGACTAAGTTGGAACGTCTCAGATAAGTACCTTTGTTCCCCATACTATGTTACACTCTGCAAACTACAATACAGCAGCGATTAACACTGCTGTTATTAGCCAGACAGACGTGGCCAAAATTCTATATTCACTATAACTTTGTGTAACGTAATAAACAAAAAATATCACAATATTTTCAAATAATAATAAGAGTCCCATGTTAAAATTGGCGTTCCTTTAAATGTGTTGTTTGAAGATATCACTAATTCAAAATAAAATAATAGCTAGCAATGAAGTGGGGCGAAAGAACCGCAATTAACGTTTGAGTTTTTTGCAAGCCCCTTTTATGGCCCACTGCTGGGTAGATCTCTATGCGGGCTATTGGAGCGCACTGCACTATGCTGCTCCAATGCGTATTAGAGCAGCGTAGATGGGAACTCTTATCCTGTCGGTCTCTAATAGGTATGGTATAGTATCTAATGACGGCGGGATCCTGGTGGATTTTTTACTCCAGGGCGCTCCCACGGGAGTGGTCGCCTCTAAGATGTTCGCAAATTTCATCTGACCCAAACTAATAAATTTAATTTATAGGCAGTCTTTATTGTAGTTATTGCAATTTAAACGTAGTTATGTTATTTTTTAACGCGGGTGAAACCGTGAATAACAACTAGTTAACATATAGGTATAGGATAAAAAAATGGTGTACGCTGCGTCTTCATCTTATTACGTATCTTCTGGGTGCCCAATCACTGTATTCTCGCCACTCACCATCTATAAGATAATAAGTATCTATACAAATGACCGCTTTGTTCTTATTAACTTTGATTGGTTTTAATAATGTCAAATCAATGTTTCATGTAATTTTGCATTGTCATTCCTGTTATTGTAATTGTGGTTATTTTACGTAAGATAATCATAATGTATTTGTACGAAGGCCAAAGGTATGTTGAATCATGTCTAAGATATTTGTAAAAGCATCATATAGATAGGATTTGTACCGTTTAGTGTAAGTATCCACGGGGGCAGTTAATATAATTAGGTCAGTAGTAAAATTGAAGTAGGTTATATGTTTGTTACCCGACACCATCAAGGAGGGTAATCTTTCGAGCTACATATGAGTTAATTTACTGATAACTATGGATATACCATTCCTTTTACAGTACAGTCTAAATGGCTTGGCGGATTTTAGAACATGGGGATATCGTTGGATAATCTCAGTCCTCATAGTGACATCGGCTTTTCAGATTTATGATTTACAGTAATTACCTTTATTGCATACAATCGGTTTTCCGGGGCCACGGTCTGGACTGAAAGATAAAATGGACCCACAACATCACCGACTTCTATATACACTGTAAGGTAATATAATTCGTTTCAAAAATTTGTTGCTAAATTGAGGCAATATGGTAATGATTACCTAGTTGTTAGGATATATTTATTAGAAAATTGAATTAACAAATGAGCATGCAGTCCACGTGATGGTAAGCGGTCAATGCCACCCATGAACTGTAATCAATCCCAGATTAAATAAGAGTCCGTACCTACATGAGTAATACGCCCTGACGTTCAATTTGGAACGTTTCGGGTAAACATATCTCCTTACTACACTTTTTAAACTAGAACACAGTAGTGCTCAAAACTGCTGTTATTGGGTACACAAGGTGTAACAAATTAGGAAATTAGAATAGGTTTTACCATGCTGTCCAGTGTTGATTCCGCATAATATTGGTATGAAGTTATTTGTGTTTTGACCTGTCACCACGAACTGGTCATCTTCACATGTACCTGATGTCGGTGGTAGCATCTAAAGAACAAGTAATACGTATAACATTACATCATTTAACAGATATATGTTATTTTATTTAATAAAAACTTAAGAAACGAACCTTACTTCGAAATTAAAGAAGTCCAACCGAATTTGTTGAATGTCTACTGAACTTTTATCCAGAGTAATTGTGCATGATATTCTCTCATTACTCGGTGTAGGGTAGTCAGGGTTTGTGAACCATCCGGTTGGTGAGGAATATCTTCCATCACAAGGAAATTGAACTGCATTCAATACAAACATATGTATAAAATATTTATTTAACGATTACCTCCGGTTTCGATGATTTAAATAAAGTTTTATGTTAAAAAATCTGTTGCTACGGTTTGATGCAGTGTATTGTACTCACTTACGCAGCAAGTTCCATGACCGTCGGCACACGAGCCCATGTTTGATCCTCCGGCCGTTTTGCAGTCCAGTTCATGCAAGCAAGTGCCCTCCAATCCACTGCTTGATGTGCAAGCCACATGATCGAACTCCACTACTTCGAACACTTCAAGAAATTTACCTTTTCTTAGATGATTATCGATTCGCTGCTTCTCTTTTGATCTACGTGAAGGACATCTTTTAGTAACCCGTTTTTTGGGGCGTAATGGCTCCGTGTAACTCGATTTTTTTAAAGATAAATTGTAATTCATTGATAAAAGATGCTGATATGTGATTTCATTAAAGTTTGTTTGTTTCATTTTTAATGGCTCTGTGTCATCATCTAAAACTGTTGGATTTTTTAAGACGAATGAGTTTTGCCAATAATGCCATTTCTTATTAGACGGTGCTTCGCGCTTATCTGTAGAGAGTGATGAATAATGTTGCTTCTGATTTTGAGTATTCCTCAATAAACCTGTATTGTTCACTTCATAGAATGATGTTTCATCCGAGGATATTGTAGCCGAGTACCACCGCTCACTATGAATAACAGTCACAGCACAAAATATAATCATAATGCATTCTTTCAAGTGACACATTTGTTAACACTTAAATGAAATAGTTTTTATGACTGCAATAAATATGGATAATGCGTTGTAAGCAAGGCTGGCAGCTGTATACTGCAATTTTAGGACGATGCACTTGGGTTGTTCCGTGGGGACAGCATGACGGATATACCTATTAAGTGCGGTGGGATATAATTAAATATCTAAAAGTCGTTACGCTTTGCTTAGTTGTTCTACTTGCTAACTGATCGCTTTCACGCACATGCAGTTCGACATACTTAGATCCTAAATGAGTACTACGGTAGGTACATGTACCTCCGTAAAATAGGTAATCACTAATCATGATTAGTGATTACTTATTTTACGGTTAATCAGCATAGTCTCTAGGGGATGGTCTGATGAACGGCTACTAAGAACGCAATAGTTGGATGTCCATTTGGCCGATCACATAAGAAAAATGGACTTTGTTTAAAAGATCGTCATATAAGGATTAGGATTACCTACTCATCGAACCATGTAAGAATAATTGGAGTCTTTAAATATGTCACCAAAAAGGTAAAAAATATATACATTCCCAACTAACCATTTACAATAATGTGTGGTTTGCACATACCTATCATTTTAAAATCGTCTTTATTCATTTCATGACTCATATTTCTATCGCAACTATTGTTACTATTTGTGGTCTAGTACTCACTATTAATTTGCTGTGGTATATTTGTTTCAATTCGTGAATCGACAAGCTCATTATTGATCAGAACTCATAGTCTACGCAGGCTAGTTTTATCTTGGGTATTCAATACGAATATACATATATAATACAAATGCAGATACATAGATGTACCCATATACACACAATTCCAAAATTTCAACAACTCATAAATGTTTGCAAATTTGTGAAGTAAAGAAGTTTTCACTAGCAGGCTTACGAGTTTACGACTGACCGAATAGATGACAATGATCATTTACTATCAGGTGGACTGGATGCATGTTGACTATTTCTATAAAATAAAATAAAATTATCGAACTATAATTGACTCACACCAAAGAAAACATCTCGACTCAGCACATAACGAAATTATACTGAAACTCAACAATATACCTTTGAATGTGGCAATATTGGCATAGCAACTTGAAGCTAATTAAATTTTAAACTTAGTCCATTTTCATTGCTGGTTGTTATTTGTGAGGGAAACAAAGACCCCTTACTATCGGGCTGTTTGCTTTTGTAACTAAAATTAGTTTTCTGCGACCCTTCTCAAAATGAAATTACATTCACCCTGTGCAGACGAATTGCATGTTCAGTTATTCATGATTATATTCACTTGGCAAATGGTCTTAATGATCGAGAAAATAGAATTTTATGATATTTTTCACACTCAGGGTTGAAATAAATTTTAACACGACTTTTTTAAGGTTTTTAAGATGTGTAGGACTGATTTTGATATCAATACGAGGCAGGCTATAATCTATTAAAACTTTTAATTTATGATTGAAAATGAACTATTGTAATGATCAATCGACGGAAAGATTAATAAAATTTTTGTACCCATTGTTTTAACTTGAAGTTGAATTTATTGGAAATTGTACTGATTATTCATATCAGAGCAAACTTTAAATAAGTAAGTTTCATTTTTATTACATTGGACGTTGAAACGAGCTACTTCGTAACACGTGGGCTCCTGAGCCGCCGTACTGAGTTTCGAATAATAGGTCTTCGAAATATCGAAAGATAATATCGATATAACTTTAAAATCGTAACTTTGAATAATGCCTAACACTAATTATGTACCACACATGTTAATAAGTTAAGTTTAATTTTAAGTATCTATTGTTTTGTATCTTTCCCTTGTATTCCATTTTGCCAACGCACCACTCGACCGAGCTGCTTGTCGAATTGGGACACACTGAAAATCAGTGGCCGTGGTTCGCCGCGGTGAGGCTGAGTCCCTTTTGTAATTTTTACAAATAAATATATCGTTCTTTCTTTCTTTCAAAAATGTACCTACCTAGTGTTTTCTTCCGATATATTGAATTTCTCATCACGATAATTTTTAATACTTCAAACCTCTACACATCTATAGGATCACTATAAAAATATACAACACAAAATATTTCATTGTAATATATTACCATTTGTTTAGTGGTAGGCAGTATGTTTAGTAGTAAGCAGTTATGTTCTAATGGTTGAAACTCGGCCTGTTAAACGAGGGGTCCGAGGTTTAAATCCTAGACACGCACTTCTGACTTTTTGAAATTATGTAGGTAAGTATTAAAAATCGAGTATCACCTGCTTTATCGGAGACGAAAAACATCGTAAGGAAACCTGCACGCCTGAGAATTATTAAAAAAAGTTTTCAAAGCTGTGTGAAGTCTACCAATTCGCACTTGGCCAGCGCGGTGGACTATGGCCTACACCCTTCTCACTCGAGAGGAGACCCGTACAGCAGTAGGACAATAATTGGTTGATGACGAATAGTAGGAACCTTTGTACAATATTTTAGATATCATGCAGGATATTCCAAGCAATAATTTTACATAAATGTATGTAACGTAAGCACTTGAAAACAAACATCGAATAATTCGTAGAATTACATTGACATAAAATATTTACTTTTAACCAAACCAGTCCGAACACGAATATGGCGATGGACTGGCAAGTAACCGTTATCACTTGGTAGCGGGCAGCTAAACTTTTCCAATTACAAACTCCCTCAAGTGAACGCTCCTACCACGACATGGAAGTTATATTATACGCCTTTATATAATGTATGGTATATATTAATATAACTTTCGTTTTACATAATGTAAAAGGCGCGGTGTGGTAAGGGAGACATGCTTATCCGAGGCATTTTGGTCCTCGGGGGTAGCAACGCATTTGTGGCAAGTCGTACCTAAGATATGACTTTACCTTTTTTATAGTTAGGAAGTAGCAAACGAGCATGCAATCCACCTGATGCTAAGTGGTCACTGCCGCCCTTGGACGTTTGTAATCAACCCTAGATAAGATCAAAGTCCTACCTACGGTTGACCATGAAGGTAGCAACGCATCTACCCTGAGGACCAGGTTGGAATGCCTCGGACAGGTATGTCTCCCTTACCACACCCTTCAGATCAGAACACAGCAACGATTGACGATGCTGTTATTAGGCAACTGCCTAACTAGGTGCGGCGGTGCTGCCGCCGGAGTCGACTCACAACAACTTCTACCACATAGACTGAAGAAATATATTAGAGATGATTTCTATGGAATATATATATAGCTATTATTGCACGGAGCCTCAAGTAACCTTCATCATTGCTTGCCGGCGAGTGGAGCTAAACTTTTCCAATTACGAACTTCGTCAAGTGACCCCCTCCCGCTGGCCGCGCCGCACAAAGAAGTTTTAATTGCTCCTGCGTTTCAGCAATCACCAGCGAGCACTATTTAGATTGCAATATGTATGTAATACTTCATATATATAATGATTTTCGGTTCCATGTGTGAATACTATCTATGAAAGTATTATTTGGTGCCGAATGGTCTTTATTTGGTATAAAATAATGAATAGGTATTGGTTTTTATATAAGCAGATAAGACGACTCGCGTGGCCGAGCCGTTATCATACCGGCCTGCCACGCAGTGGATCCCGGGTCGATCCCCGGCCAGACAGATATCGGAATGATGAGTTTAGATTTATGTTCTGGGTCTGGCTGTTTGTGTATTTGTCTATGTGTGACAATAGCACCCACGACACAGGAGAAAATTCTAATGTGGGACTGTGAGTGTAGAAAGCGTCATTTAAAAAAGATAAAAAAAGAAAAAGGAGTAGGTATAATATATACCTATGGAATAGACATTGAGTTACTATTCAGACAATAAGTATCTACTAGAGAAGTTTCTTCAAAAATAAATCGTGTTCCTTTTTGGTAAGTTAAATTGTAACGTAGCTAAAGCGCTGATACAATAATATTACTTGTCTAACGTAATCTTAAAAATTGCAGTGCTAGATTTGCTTCAACGGCGTAGGTATGCATGTCATCCGCATAGACTATGAAAAGAGCACTACGCAACTGAGTGCAATGCGGCACAATCGCCGCAGTTGACTGGGACACAACAATGGTATGCAGCGTCTCCTCTAGTACTTTAGTACATAGAATCTCGACAGGAATAGTGTACCTCGATAATTAAGTGGTAAGAGGGCTTAGAACTTTTTCTTTAAATATGGAAAGGGTGATACTTCTTATAATAATGTCTTATAAAATATCTAATGTAAATATCTTATTATTTTCCATTCATATTCGTACTTTGAATGTTTATTAGGGCTAAGGTTATTTTTTAAGATTTTTGACTACTATTTAGTACGCATCTATTCAGAGGCGTAGACGAACGACCAATAACAGTTTTAGAATAAAATAAAACAGAAAATAATAATAATAATAATTAATAATAATTCTTTATTTAAATCACAAGAAGTTTATCTGTTTATCTGTAGATCAAACTGCAAAGACGCCCGGGCGACAACGGTTTAAGGGTTATTAGAGGGCCACGAAACACTCGTTTGCAACATCATTTGCCTGAACGTCATAAGCGTTGAGCGTTTGAGTAAGCGTCTGATCTTATAAGGCTACGAAACCGCAAATTATTTAAAAAATCGGTTAAAAATTTCAAATGAAACTTGTAACATATGAGTATGTTACGGGATCCTATGGTTATCTGGTTATATTTAATCTTTATCAAAGTGGTAGTCAACGCAACTATTGATTACGTGGTAGCGTTCAGCATCAAGGCTTAATAAATAATTGCATCTACAGTACATGCAGATCACCATAAATTAATTATGTGTAAAAGAGCAACACGTAGATAATTATTCTCGACCCAGTTAACTAGCCAATACTTAACTAAGATCCGATCCTATATTGAGCGAGTGTTCATAGTAAAGCCACTTTAGTTCTCTTAAGACAATAGCAACGAACCAATGGGCTTCGTGGGAAGAACAAAGCAGCCAGTAATGAATAGAACACAATACATAATTAAATCACTATAACTACTGCTACCTACCTGTCCCTGTCTATTTAGAGAAGAACAACAAGGACGGACGTCCTTGATAGGTATGGTAACGGAATTGAAATTGACAATGACTTAACAAAGCCTTTGGGGTATGTACGAAGATAAGGCAAGAATGGGTAGTGAACAACAATGGGCTTGTGATTTCCT
>DWPW01000565.1:0-11141 GCA_018252015.1 Astraptes brevicauda
GTGTCCGCATGCTTTTGTATGGCGGCATTGAAACGAACTTCATGAAAATTGAGGTGGCATTGAACGTGTTAAATGGACCCAAAAAATCTAAATGAAGACGATAGAAGGGTTCAGGCGGATACGGCCACGAAGCGAGCGGAACGCGCGGCGGAGCGGGCCGCAGCGCCGCACATGCCTCACACGCCGCTGCAAGACGCTCCAGTTCAGTATCTATGCCGGGAAACCAAAATATTTTCCGCGCCTCAGCCTTCATTTTGACAATGCCGAAGTGGGAGCTATCTAATTCGCTACAAATTAGTTCTCTTAACACCTCCGGAACGACAACTATGTGGCCACGCATTATACAACCGTTCTCGACAGACAATTGTAAACGGCAATTATAGTAAGGTTTCAATTTTAAGTCTGAAACCTTTCTCGGCCAACCATTAACTATGAATTGTTTGACAACGATAAGAATAGGGTCTCGTTCGGTTTCATAACGCAACTAATGCTACGTCACAGGCGCGTCACTTTGGAGGACGAAGTTGACATAAACTGCGCTTTCTTTACTATCCTCATTAACCCGCAATTCCGGTTCTTGCGATGCATCTATAGAATTGCTTTCTATTGTTGAAATCGCACGCGATAGGAAATCTGCACAATTCTCTTTGCTTCGAACATATTCTATTGAATAATTATAAGCCGATAAGAATATTGCGT
The DNA here is from genome assembly GCA_018252015.1 of Astraptes brevicauda. Taxonomy (NCBI): domain Eukaryota; kingdom Metazoa; phylum Arthropoda; class Insecta; order Lepidoptera; family Hesperiidae; genus Astraptes; species Astraptes brevicauda. The sequence goes on from DWPW01000565.1 coordinate 700, forward strand.
AACGCTGCAGCCTATTAGTGATGAACCATTGTTCTAAACGGGATTAGAAAACTCGTCCAATCATTGGACAGATGGTCAAAAGTACACAAAACTCCGTACATCACTCCCGAAGACATTATTAAGAATATTAACCGTGAGATCGATCGTCGCCACTTGATCTATATTAGGATCATGCAAGTAATAACACGGGGACGCGGGGGCAACAACAACCAAACGCCATAGCCGGAAACATACTAATTTATTCAAAGGAAATGTCATGTGAGGCGCAGCTCGTCTACAGATAAAGAATACAAACAACATATAGAACAATAAATAACTCACAAATAAGTTGTATCATTGATACAGGCAGTGATGTTAATATTATGTCAAAAAGAGTTTATGATTTAATTAATATTAAAAAATTATTGTCTAAAACTGATGTAAAAATAAAGTCATATACTGATGACACTCTAGAGGTGCTAGGTCAACAAAACTTAGAGTGTAAATTCCAGTTTAATGATTCCTACATGACAAAACAAATTAATTTTATAATTGCAAATGCGAATTCTCCAACTGTTCTAGGGAAACTTACTTGCTCAGAAATTGGATTAATAGAGTTTTTTTGTGTAGACACTACAAGCGTGCAAACATCACAAAATGTTAGTCAATTGTCTGTTCAAAGGAGAGAAAATGAGTCAAATTCAAGTCAAGTTGTATGTCCTAAGATCACAAAAAGTCAGTCACCGTCATGTTTATTGCAGTCAAATCAATCACAAAACATAAGTTTGAATGAGCTTGTTGAATGTAATAATTCTGTTTTTACTGGTCTTGGTTGTGTTCCTGGCGAGTGCGACATAAGTACAAACCCTGAAGTCGATGCTCCAAGGAAGGTGCCATTTGCATTACATTACAGACTTGCTTTTTAAAATCCTTTTTCAATAGTTTAAGAAATTCATCAAAAGTAGACATTGACATACGAAAGTCATTGAAAAACTTCGATTCATCACCTCGTAACTGACTCATAAGTAAATTGTAAGCACCCTCTCTACATCTTTGGGCCATAAATGGATGCTGCCAATAACGTCGAATCTTCCTTCTCCGACGATAGTACCAATACAACACGACAGCGTCCATCCTTGTAGAATAGCGGGGGTATACTGCGAGTTTTCTGTTCACACATCGCATCCAGTAATGACGGATCCGTTGAACGTTATACAGTGCCTATGTGTAAACAAAGCATAAATTTACGACGTATCCGTTAAAAACGTACCATTAAAACGGACACACATGTGTGAATGGGCCGTAAGACGGAAAAGCTTGTGTTGAGGTTGATGCGTCCATATTTACTTCGTGGTTACCATATATTTATGGATAACTTTTATAATTCCGTTGCCTTGACGCAGAAGTTGCTCGATTTAAAGACTCACTGTACCGGTACATTGCGTGCAAATCGCAAAGGCACACTTGGTTTTATAGTCAAGAAAAATCTCAAAAAAGGTGAGCATGTTTGGGCCTGTAAAGTCAGGATTTATGTTTCCAAGTGGCAGGATAAACGTCCAGTCCTGATGATCACCACAAAAATACACCCGACCATTGTGGAAGTACGCAATAGGTTTGGTAAGGTGAGGCTAAAACCAGCTGAGGTTGAGGTTTACAACAAATATATATCAGGTATAGATCGTTCAGATCAAATGATCGCTTACTACTCATCTTCTAGGAAAACCATTAGATGGTATAAGAAAGTATTTTTTCACCTTTTTGACATAGCCGTGTGGAACGCATACGAAATTCTGCGGCATACGGTTATATAAATTATAGAGATGATTTAATCAAAGATTTGAACCTTTTTATTTTTGTTCAAGTAATAAAGATGTAGTATATAATTATTAGCCGCCATGTGACACAGCGCAACCGCCTTTTCCATGTTTCCCGCGAAATGAATTATCGCGACGTTCTTGATTATAGCGATGTAATAAAGTTTTTTTGTAATGTGGCCAAGCACTTTGTCATTGATCGACACGAACTTACATCGTGACAACGCGAACACGAATCTTCGCCATCAAGTCTGGCCGTAGCATAAGAAATAAGTACAAAAATCAAGCAGCAAGAATTCGAATGACAGATAAAGTATCAAAAATCAAGAAGTATTTTTAAAGACTTGGAGAAATTGCCTGAACCATCGAAGATATTTACCAGTCTTCAAATAAGGCAAGGGGTAAAAAGCACGTTTTAAAAGAATAAATACTCTCTCTTACAATATTTAAACAAAGCCCTAAGGCAAATAATTTACTGCATTAACTGTTTACACTACCTTGAAAGCGTAACTTCAAAAACTATTAAACATTTTCGTTATAAAACTAGGCATTAATGCACATATTCTCTGTGTAAAATCTGTGGAAAAGGTTCCAATTGAGAAAAGGATTAATTTTTGATGAGGTATCATTGTCACCTGGCCTTTACTATAATAGAACTTTGAAAGAAATAGTGTGTTTTGATCAAGACTTTGGTTATAAAAACAAATCTAATAGGGTAATTCCGGGGAAGATGGCCATATGGGAGACATGGCCTATCGAAATATTTCATCGTCTCGTTCACTAGATGTCTCGGTTTGGCGTTTAGTTCGCTGCGCGCCGTGCGTGAGATCAACGGTACGGCAAAACATTTGGCGAAAAAGAAAGAAAAAGTAAGTAACTCCTTTGTTTTTTGTTTCGACTACCGTAAATATATTTTTGTTGCTAGTTGTTTTACACGTTAGTGGTGTTCGTTTCTTAAGATAATGATGATATTTGTATTTGTTGCAAAGTATACGAACGATGTTACGTTATAACCTACAAATTATTTGTTTCGTGTCATGACTTGTTTTAGTTTCCGTTGTGCCCATCTCTCCCGGACAAAAAGAAGAGATGGCCAATTCCAGTCGGCATGTGATGGCCATGATGCTATGGTTCAGAAATAATGTTTTATGCAAATAATTGATTTATATTCATATTTGTTTTAGATGCCTAATAAATACAAGAGAAAGGCAGTGGCCGTAAGAGGAAATTGGTCGGAAGAATCACTAAAAGCAGCTATTAATGCTGAGAAAAATGATGGATTATCGGTACGCGCGGCAGGTCTCCAGTCAGTCAAGTCATGAATAGATCAGAAGTTAATGCATATGTTCAACTGCGTTTGAAAGCGTTCTTATCCAATACAATGAGATACCACCTCCTAATTGCGTATTTAACATGGATGAATCTGGTCTACAGTTAAACAGCCGTCCTGGACACGTCCTGGCTGAAGAAGGTTCTAAAGCGGTTTCCACAGTGACATCAACTGAAAAGAGGTAGACAATAACCATTATAGCCTGCTGCTATGCAGAATGCTGCTGCCTGTATCATGAAAGGAAAAAACAAAAAACCCGAGTTTGAAGACGGGATGCCTCCAAGATCAAAATTATGTATGTCTCAAAAATCAGCGTACATAACATCAGAAATATTTTTAGAATGGATAAAAACACACTTTGTTCCAAGGAAACCAGCCGGAAAAGTTGTTCTTCTGTTAGACGGCCACTCAACCCATTGTAATTCCGTGGAAATGTTGGAATATGCCAATCAGAATGACATTATTTTGATATCAATGCCCAGTCACACCTCTCATTATCTCCAGCCGTTAGATCGATCTGGGGGCCTACCACCTTCTCTTAAATTGTTATTACTTTAAGCTTACATCAAATTTTCGTACCACCATCTCGTTAAAAACAAGATTATTTTCGTAATGTTTTATTAAGCAGTTTTGTTGACGTCACTTCAAATCATTCGTTCTTTTCTATCGAAATTCGTACCATGAATAGCCATTTGTCAGAAAGTAAGATTATTTTCGGCAGGTTTACATGACAATTCGTGTCAAATTGTGAAATAGTAAAAAAGTTACTATATTCTCAACGGATCTATTATTTAATTTTTTTATTACTTCCTTTAGTTGTAAAGTACGGTAAGTAATTTTTTCTTGTATTCGTGTATCATGTTTAATTTCAATCAATAATAGTGGTTCGTTTAAAATCACACCTAACCTAAATGTTTTTGTTTTCTTATTGTACATGCCTAATGAATACGAAATTTTTGAGTTCCTGGAAGCAAACCAAACGGAAACTAGAAGGTTAAAGAAGAGTCGCAAAAATATGCGCGATCAAACTGACATCTTTGAGTTACCAACTTCCGAGTTTGTTAACCGTTTCCGTGCGGATGATGCCGCACAGGCACCATGTAAATCTATTGCGTATGGCGTATGGTGCCCGAGAGGGTACAAAACTAAAACTTAAAAAAACTCGGCTAAAACAACATTTGTCAAAAGAGTCCCTTAAATAAAAGTGTCTTTATTTGTCACCCATATCATGCCCACAGTGTTCGTTTCTAGTAATTTCGTAAATTAGCAGACTTCAGGGGTTGTAAACCAAGTATTCGAGTCATATTTTATTATTGGTCATAATTCCAACAGCCAACTTTCTGGAATGTTTCTCAAAAAATCAAATGCTTTTGTTATTAGGTAAATTTTTGCCTCAAAACAAACAATGGGTTTTGCCCATTTTTTATTGCTTGAAACAATGCACCGTTCATAATTGTTTGCGCCGGCGCATATTTTTTTCATCCCGCACTTCTGTCTTGCTACCCTTAGTAAACAGACGTGATCTTACTGCTTATATTATTGACGACATTCGCTTGTGCACTTGGACTCCGTGATTTTAAATTTGTGACGACTTTGGCTTGTGTTATTGGACTCTTTGATTTTACATTTGTGACGACTGTATCCTGTTTACCAGAAATCCGAGATTTGAGATTGTCATTCACTAATTTCGCTACGTGCCGTGCATTAAAGGTAAGTTTTTGGTTTTATATTTATAATAATTGACGTTATGCTCCCCAGAAACCCGTAATTTATACATTTTACCTATTTATTTGTACCAATTTTTCGTAAGAAATTGCAAAAAAAACAATATTTTTCATAAAATGTATCTATTATTTTTTATATTAACTTTTGATATGTTTATAATCAAGATATAGATATAGAATTACACTAAAAATAAAAGCAATAAGTTCAATAAACAAGCAGTACGCGAAACGCTATTACGGTGATAGTCATGTCACTGTCGCCTATAGTATAATAGTCGTTTACTGCGACATTATGAAGTTGAATGATTCAAAAAATTATTTATTACATTAGAATATTTATTATGTACATTTTATATTATATTAGAAATAGTGTACCTACTTAGAAATTGTGATAGTTAGGATGAAAAAATTACGGAAGAAACTTTTGCGCAGTTCTAATTATCGGAGTTGAAAATTTAGGTGACTTTTGGTGCACCTCTAGTAGCTTATTCTGGTATTTATATTTCAGTTCCTAACGGAAATGTCTGCGAGTCCACCATCTCCTCAACCTGGGCCGTCAAACTGGGATGTCTTGTATACGGAGTTGTCTGGCATAATGTCTCCCCAAAATATTGAGTTACAAGAAATGACGGGTTTAAATGTTGAAACAAGTGACGCTGATCTCTACGGGATTTTAGCAGAAAATATGGACAACATCATTGACGAATGGGTCAATGAAAACCCAGAAGTCGAAACAGGTGACTATAACGCAGAATTGCCAACACAGACGCATGAGAACACGCCTGAAGCACCGAATACCTGGTATCCTGGTAATCCTAACAGTATGATTAATATTCCTTTTACCGGTACACCAGGCCTTTTACCGCCTCATAACATGCATGGTAAAAATTATATAGATTTTTTCTTTTTATTTCTCAATGTACATTTATGTAATTTAATTGTAGAGAGTACAAATAAACGTGGCAACAAATTAAAAGCCGAAGTAAATACCTCTCGCGCTAGGTTTGCTAAATGGAAAGATTTAACAATACCTGAATTAAAAGTGTTCATCGGTGTAATATTGTTTATGGGTACCGTTAAATTAAACAGAATGGCTGATTATTGGTCAACAAATCACTTAATGCGGCTTAGCCCACATTTATTTATGTCAAGAGACAGATTTTATTTAATTTTAAGGGCACTAAACGTTCAAACTGACGAAAGACCTGAAAGCATATTTAAAATAAAACCTTTGATTGATTTATTTAACCAATCAATGTGTTCCATTTATTACCCGGCAAAAAACATCGCGATCGATGAATCATTAATATTATGGAAAGGTCGCCTGTCCTTCCGCCAATATCTAAAAGGGAAAAGACATCGATATGGCATTAAATTATATATATTAGCTGACATGCATGGGATCATACAAAAGATACACCTTTATGCTGGTTCTGGGGATCAATTGGTGGGTGGCAGAAACCACGTGAATAAAGTGGTAATGTTATTATTAGAAAATTATATTAATAAGGGACATTCAATATATGTTGATAACTTTTATACGAGTGTGGGACTCGCAGAGGAGTTATTAAATAAAAAAACATATATGACAGGGACTCTTCGGGCAAATCGCGTTGGCAATCCTAATTTTATACACAACAAATTAAAAGCCGGGGAATCTTGTATAATGCACAATAGCAAAAATATTGTTGTTACCAAATGGTTGGATAAACGAGAAATATTATTTTTGAGCTCTGAACATGACAGTAATTATAAAAAGACTACTAGTCGCCGCATACGCACAGTAAAATATAAGCCTGCGCCGCAAGTAGAATACAATAAATATATGCGAGCAATTGACAGGCACGATCAACTCTTGAGTTATTACTCATGCGAACACAAAACGATGCGCTGGTATAAAAAAATTATTATACATATCATCCAAATATGCGTAGTAAACGCTTTTTTGTTATATCGAAAAGTTAACAACTCAACCATAGAACTTTACGATTTTAGAAAGGGTATATTAGAAAATTTATTGCCAAATGTCCCAGGGATTGCTCGATTTCCGAAAAGTGAAAGAATACATTTGCCAATACTACTCCCAAGGCATGGAGAAAGGGTTAGTAGAAAACGGTGTAGAATATGCTACAAAAAAACAAAAAAAAACAACCAAGTTTTGTATGGGTGTCCTGATTGCCCAGGATTCCCAGGCTTGTGTCTCACCCCATGTTTCCGGGAATACCATAATTATTAAAAATGTTATACTGCGTGCCGGATCAAGAGCCCCCACAATGGCTTTGTGAGTAATGTTTTGCGGTAGACATAATAATATGTCAAAAGTGTCAAGGCTCAATTAAAAATGGAAACACATTAAAATTATGACTTTTTTTTATTTTGAAATTGTTCTCTCACATAATCAGGCACTTACATATTGAAAAATCAGTCTCTTACATAATTATAATAATTAACCTTATTCATAAGTTGCACATTGTACGTAATTAAAATATTAATAAATCTATATAAACACTAAACCTGGTTTCACTTTACTCTTATTCATCAGCTCTATCCTCACACAATCACACATTACTATACTTAATGTTGGTAAATGATTATTTCAGAATTTCTATAATATTTTGCATAATTGCATATCTTTCATTTATACCAAATCGTAGCAATTCGTTGGACACGAATTCTCCAAAATACTTGCAACCATGCAAATCAATTGTTGATGGAATCCGCCGCTCATCTATTTCTTCCCGGGTCTTTTCGGTGCTCGTGAAATTATCTTTTGTTAATTTTTCTGTGCATGTTGCACATTCCTTCGTTGTTTTTTTTATAGTTCCGGTATCCTTATTCACTTCTGGTTCCCAATCGTCATAAGTTTGTGAATTCTCATAAAACACGTCGGCGTCGTCGTCGCATTGAGTTTCGACTTCTGATTGAGGAATACATTTCATTTTTTTTCTGGGTAACTCTACAACAAAATAAAAAGGTTGTTAATTAAACGCTGAACAAAAATCCAATTTTTTAAATAGACATAAATATTTTTTTAATTTATCAATAAATATACATTTACATTTTTACCCAAATAAAACACTTCATAATCGTGTAAGTGTTTGTAGGTACGAGTAGAATATTTTGGATTCATTAGAATCGGACTTCCTATTCAGTTATAATTGTTCTATATTACACTGTATAACAAATAAATATCACCTCGATGCAAACTCAAATGGTACGTGAACAGATTCTATATAACACTCTTGAATAAATAAATTCATAAAATAATGCAAAAAGGTTTACAACACCTAATAGAAATTAGTCACTTACCTTCCATTTCCATAAAAACACACAGATCGTCACTTTTAAACGCACTGAACGTATTTACTGACCGCTTACTTTCCATACACAATGGCATATGACTCTTTAACAAGTGGAAACACGAGAACAAGCTAAAAGTTACAATTCATGGCGGATGATTCCCTAGGGGAATCATCAAAGTCTCTGGCGTTAGATGCCCCAGAGGCATCACGGAATTTTTGTTTGACGCCAGGCACTAAAGATTGCTAAAAGACCTCCGCACGGAATCGGTTAAGGACATTCTTATGTAATTTGGAGAATAAAACAACTTAATTGTGGACTTTGTTGTTTATCTGTGAACCCGCTGTGACCACCCATATAATTTAATTATAACTAAGTAAATATTGGATCTCATTATTTTTGTAGTTTCTATCATAGTTCCTAACATTGTAATAACACAAAGTTCCTGACGGTACTTTTAAGTCTAGGTCTTGGAAATAATACTTCTAGGTACAATAAAAATCTTAAAATAATCTGAGCGTTTCCTTTTACCTACCTTATTATGATAATAAAGTTGAAAAGCGGAAATTCGTCAAAAATCACTACCCCGGGTGGAAAGGGTTAAAACATCTGATTGCTTCTCAAAAATAATATCGAAGCTATTTGAGCCCAAATTCGGGTCTGCGCGTACCAAGTGCGAAGCGATCATCATGGGAATGATCGCACCGATGGCAAGAGATGAACTACACGATGAGCTAAAATAATGCAGTTTTTTGAGCATTTCAACAGATACATCAAACAGACATGATGTTAAATTGGCACCAATAGTTGTGAGGTACTTTGTACCGGTGAAAGGTATATCTGTAAAGTTACTCAATTTTCGATCTGTCGTCGGAGAAACGTCTGAAATCTTGGCAAATCACATAATGTCGATAATCAAAAGACACGAAATAGAAAACAAGGTGGCTGCTTTCTGTGGTGATAACTGTAATACGAATTTTGGAGGGGTAAACAGGCGGGGCACCAACAACGTCTATTCCAGGCTAAAGGAAGGTCTCGTCGTTAACATAAAAGGCATTGGTTGCAGCGCACACATCATTCACAATACAATTCAACATGCAGTTGATGGTCTGCCTGTCGAAATAGAGGCTATCGTTGTTAAAATATACAAATATTTTTGTATATATACTGTTCGCGTCACAAACTTAAAAGTTTTGTGAGACAGCTGACACCGAGTACAAAAAATTAGTGAAACATGGAAATACAAGATTTCTGTCTTTATTACCAACTGTGGAAAGGATCCTGCAGCTATACGAAGGCTTGAAATCTTATTTTCTTGCTCAAATAATCTGCCCCCTCGCATTGCGACAGTTCTTCATAACAGAAATTGGAGCACTTTATTTTTGGTTTGTGCTGGGACAGTTAAATGTATTCATCAAGACCATTGAGTCTATGGAGAAAACTAACTCAACGGCGGCAGATGTAGGTATGGAGTTGGCAAAGTTAAAAACCAATCTTCAAAACAGTATGGAAAACAAATTTCTTCCACAAGCAGCTAAACAACTCTTAAATAAATTGAAAGAGACCATAAATGTCGAAAACTTCATGAGTGACGTTCACGCTTTTTATGAGCGCTGCATATCGTATTTAACATTGTGGGAAAAGAGCTTCGACGGAGCTGAAGATTTTGATTGGATCTGCTTGAAAAATAAGCTCAACTGGAGTGAAATCGAAAAAGCAGCAGAAAATATAAATAAAATGCTAAAACCTCAATCGAAAACCCAAATAATGATTGATGAGCTGTTTGATGAGGTGTTATTGGCAAAAAGCTTCTTCCAAAATTCTAATGAAGCTAATTACTCCGAGAAATGGGTCCAGCTATTCACCTATCACACCTATTCACAAGCAGCATTATGAGGTGCCAATTTTAAAAAATGTTGGAATTTGCTATGTGTCTACCCGGTACTTCAGCGCCAGTGGAAAGATTTTTTTCACAGATAAAAAAAATGTGGTCTGACGATCGGGGGAGGATGGAAGAATGCGTTGTGGAAGCCTTGCTTACGTGCAAACTCATCTTGAACATGTCATGCAGTGAATCTTATGAAAAAATTAAGCACGACAAAACGATTCTGAAGAAAGTGCAATCTAGTGAAAAATATAAAGCAAGCATGGGTAATAATAAAACCGGGCAATTTTTTTGTGTTGTTTGTATTAATTGTACTTTGTCTCTTTTTCTTTGTAATAAAAAATATATTCACATTTATTAATATGTTTTCAATTCATAATAATTTTGATTGCATTTCAAATATGAAAAAC
>DWPW01000566.1:0-11134 GCA_018252015.1 Astraptes brevicauda
CATTAGGCTGTCGCTGCTTAGTTCAGTGCTTTTCCAAAATCCCCTATCAGCTGTATCGCCCTCAAAGTCCCATGTTACCAAGCGTCCTAGCCAACTGACCTTCTTCCCTTTGTCCTTGAGCTCGTCCATCTTATTTTGCAGCCTGAACTTCTTCTCGTTGAGGAAGGACACGTTCAGCTCCTTAGCGGAGTAGCCGCGCGCCAAGTTCCGCCGCACGTAAATGTCGTAGTCGCGTACTATCCGCGCTACAATGTCCGACGTTGATACACCTGCAATCAAAATAAAACCAAAAGTTTTATAAATAAATCGAGTAGAATTCATTCTAAACGTATTTTCAAAAGATCGTTATAAGTAAATTAAGATCAGCTAATTTGACCTATGTTTTCGTTGCGAGTTGGGCCGTAAAATATTTAGGGAAACCCGAAATAAGGTGATAGAACTCATAGTAATCCAACCAAAGCGTTATGTCCGCCATAAGTATTCAATGATACTATAAAGTGTAGTTGGTACGATCAAGTATTAAACCGTTTATAAATGTACAAACGTTAGTCGCAGAAAAATTGAGTTTTTCATTCTTCTATATAGAGTACCAACGAATTTATTCCAACCGAAATAATGTCACGCCGACACTACTCGTACGTATCAAATATTTCATAGAAATGAGCATGTCCGCCAGGGCACGTTTGATGCTGTCTCTCTATCAGTCAGGAAATAATAAAGTTCCAATATGAGTTACGTACAAGACATTGTACGCTATTGTAGTAGAATATAAGATATACATGGATGTACCGAGGGGGGAAGGAGGGGGGGGGGAATAGTTGCCCCCCTGGATTTATCGTTTCAGTTTAATGTAAGAAATTTTAATTGCATAATTGTTAAAAATTATTTAATACAATTTCTAAACTGATAACACTTTTTTTTTTAAATGCTTCGTAACGACCAAGCACCGACATCGAGTATGCGGAACTCCGCATACTATTGGTCAGTGTGATTCACCTACATTCGCTGATTGGGAAATATGCACAAATGTAATCGTTTTATTAAATATTTCTTTGTAGCTTCATTAGCTTATTGTATATTTGATTTTTATTTTTGGGACGCGGTTTGAAAAAATCTGAATTACCCCCTCCCTGACCCAGAACCCGGGTACGCCTATGAAGATTATGTACTATTTAAATGTACCTATCCTACTTACTTATTAGTATCTGGCATTTTCATATATTCAGGCAATAAACAATTCTCATTTCATTTCAAGATGAGCTCCCACGAGTTACTTTAGACTATGAGACTACAGTTCACGACCGGGAGCTTCACATGATAACATAAACAATACGAGATCACGCCACTTCTGATTAATCATCAAGCTCTCAATAAAATACCCGACGCATGTTATTAAGATAACAGACGTTCATATTGTATTACAACATTAAATGACTAAATTTGTAAATTTCCGATCGCATGATTATGTAAATGTTTTTATTTTAAACAAACTCTGATCATTGTCCAATTATGTACACTTCAATTGTTCATATGTAAGATTGTCATCAAAATCATAATTATATACTTTTGTATTTTTTCAGTTTAATTGAATAGTAGATATTTTGTTTTAGATTTTATAAGTACGAAATCGTAAAATGTTACGTAAATTTAAGTATTTTTAACCGTCAAAATTGAAGAATCTATGCCGTAAATACGCGGCAACACGGTCCAACAATGCGATTGAAGCTTGGTCATTCCTGTTACGATCCTAAATAAATATAAGCCTCCATTTTTATTTTTCATAACTTAGATTTCCGTACCCTTTTTTAATCCAAATTCTGGTCATTTATCCCTTCTCATGATTGGGAGAGATCATGGCTGACACACTTGTTATTTTGCCTTATACCTTATCTATTTCAGTTTGAAGGGTAAGGAAAATACACCTTAAAGACTCATTTCAGCCTAGTTCTTACGGGTTCGCATTGTTGGTCGATCGAGGTAGAGCAGCTCCGATTGAATACAGATTTCTAAGGACGATACGGATTACTTAACATAAGGTACGCCCGTTTATTACTGAAATTCAATGAAAAATGTAATAATTGTATATATTAACACGTGAAACGATAAATTTGCGGTACTATTTTTCGAATACTGTGTGCACGCAGGAGTGCGAGATTAGGGATAGGTTAAAGTTTATGCAGAGAAGATTATTGATTAATAAAATTTATATACAATTGTGTTACAAAATATATATTAAATTTATCAAAATAAACCAATAAAATGACAATGTTAAACAATATCGTCAACTATGTCAGATGTCTATGTAAAAAAATGCGTTATTGCTTTTAAAAGTGGCTTAGCAAACCTCATTTTCCTTGTAATGAATGTTTTCCTTATGTACAGACGAAAAATACATACGAAATGTAACGGAACTGCGGTGAGATGCGTTAGTGTGGTGATGTGCTAACTAGGGGGAGAAGTGGCGGGGAGAGGAGAGGTGTTTGACAAATGAGATGATTTTTTATTTGGATTTATGTTTTGTTTTAATTTTTTAAATTGTGATCGAATTTAGACCATTGTCTCTTGTCTACCAGTTAACAATAAAAACATTATAATTATCAATCAGCCCACCTTCAGTTCTCTCCGTCGCCACGAACATGTCCTTTGCCTTGATCATAGCGTACGTGTCCTCGCAGTCCTCGGTCGTGTAGGGGATGTCGTCGTGCGCCACGAAGTCGATCTTGTGTTTCTCTAGGAACTCCTCGTCGTACTCCCACGGCGCGTCGCAGACTACCTGACCGACAATAGCACAGGGTCTTTTAATAGCTTGCTTGTAATATAAATAGTTGATAGTGGAAATAGTTTTAAATGTGGTAGAACACTGTGGTTCGACTCCGGCGGCATAACTTCCACACCTATTTCGGCGTTACTTGCAGCGTTCACCTCTGTTTAAAGGGTGGGGTAAGATCATTATCCGCGGCGCTCCGAGTTAGTCCTCAGAAGTAACAACGCATCTGTGGCCAACCCTAGCTGTGAGATTGTAATCTTTTCTGGGGTTGGTTACAGATGTTTATAGGCAGCAATGGACACTTACCATCCATCAAGTGGACTGAGTGCTCGTTTTATATTATAAAACAATGACTACCGCTCATTACTCCGGACAAGTATGGTTTGGTAAACATTTTACATCTTCCCTGTTAAAGGATGTAATAATTTAGTTTTAATATGGATTTTCTATATTTTCCCTTTTTTCATACTTTTTCGAGGCATTCCAACTTAGTCCTCAGGAGTAGCAACGCATCGGTGGTCAAACCTTAGGCAGGACGTAGATGTCATCCGGGGTTGATCGTAAATGTCTATGGGCGACAGTGGCCACTTACCATCAGGTGGGCTGTATGCTTGTTTGCTACTTCAATAATATAAAATAATAATAATAAGAAAAAAAATCAGGTGGACTGCATGCTCGTTTGCTACTTCCAAACTAGAAAAATAATAAAATAATTTCTACAGACTTCGAAAAGTCAAAAGTTAATTAGATTTCGATGATAATTCGGAACCTACAAGCCGCGAGGTCTTTAGTATTAGCACAAACAGGTGTACACAAATTAATATCGGAATTTGGATCGCATGCAGCTCAATTCTTGCACACCGTGTGATCCTATTATCAACGTGCGATGTCGCGAACTGTGTCACCCACTTTCCAGCACTAGTAAAGTTTCAGATAGAATTTATTACAACCGGAAATCGATGGTGTAATTTAATGAAAATTTGAAATGAAAACCAATAGTAATAAGAGACATGGCCAGTGAGAGAGGGCATTGAATGGATGGCCGTTTGAACATTGAAAAATAAATAAGAAATTATGAATTTATCTTCGAATATGAAATTTGACTTATCCAAATGCGTTAAAAGGAGGTTAATGTTTCTTGAGCGTGCGTATGACCACTTCTTTGGTATGTCCTTAAAAAACTGCATAAGGCACGATTTTTATTTAAAATATGTTTATCAAATGAAAGCCAGTAAATGGACCATTACCAAAATATGTAACTCTCGAAAAGCGTTAAATTAAATAAAAGCGTTAACTTGAAATTAAACTGAAACCCGACTACTTGCAACAATTATATATTTGTTTTATAATAATTTATTTAGTTCATGTCTGCATTTCCAGAAGTAAATACTATTTGATGTATGAATTGGTATGAATCATTTGTACAAAATGGTTATTGAGTCATGTTGTGTACATAAATTGTTCAATAAATATTTACTTTATTACTAATAAGTCCTCTAAACTCGCCGAAGAAATTCATTTTAAATATATACCCTTACTTCGCATAAGCATATTTTTTACTCTCCAATGGCGTAGGAGACAGCAAATTATTCCGACCTTCAAATAAACGGTTCATGTGGCGAAATGATGATTAGATAGCTGAATTATGTTTTAGAGAAGATAAGATAAAATAAGATATGCATGATTGTATTTTAAACGGTACAACAAGATAAAATTATCAATTTGTCAAATTCGTTCTATTCTGTTTAAATCAGAAGGGTTCTTGAAACAGTGTGCAACATGGCAACACATTGTATTACTATGACAAGAATCCGTTCTTATTATCATCATCATAATATATTAAAACACACTATTTTATTTATACAATAGTGGCGATAAATTATTTATTAATATATTCATAAATAAAAAACAATTTAATAATAAGGCGACAAAAACAAATGGATTAATTATTCCTCTTTGCCAATAAAAATATGCAACTTGAAATATTGTCCTTTTTTGGAAGTAGCAAACGAGTCTGTCTACCTGATAGTAAGTGGTAACCGACTGCCATGTATATCGGTAATCAACCCCAGATAAGATCAATGTCCTACCCAAGGTTGAACACAGATGCGTTGCTACCCTTGAGGACTGAGTTGGAACTCCACGAATAATGTTTCCATTACAGTAGTAAGGGTGTTACCCTACCTTGTAATGGTAGTTACAGTATAAAATTGCAAATCATTACAAGGTAGATACACCTGTATAAGTATAACCATTATTCACATCAAATTAATAATTGTATAATTATTTATTAGTCCATATATGAGTTTATGGTTCTGTATGATAATAAGGTAATCACTTCATATTAAGTAGGTATAAATTCTTTCGCCATGATAATTTCCCTACTCAAAAAGTCAACATGATACTAGATTCTAGCTTGTATACAGTGCTTTGTATACAATGCAGGTGTGCAATATAATTATATATAGTAGCACTACAAACGATTTCAGGAAAATGATGAAACTGTACTTAAACTTAAATATTATTTATCGGCCTGAACGATTTCTAAAATCTAGACCGTAGTTAATGTACGATATCTTGAGTTATCTAGTCTAGCGAATTAATCGCTGACATGCGTCAGTATATCTAATCTAGTAATCGAAGATGAAACGATCTGTAATGACTGAAGATAGGAAGGTATTAAATAGATTATAAGTGGGCAAAACTACCAGGTAGACATTGAATGAAATGAAAAATATAGCTCCCGAGTCTTAGCTGAAGTCTGTCATTATGTACAATAAATAAAACCATTTTAAAAGTATGTCCTACCATATATTGGTAGAACTAGATGCCGTGATGTTATACAAAGTAAATGCCATATATCGGTGGGGCTAGAAACCGTGATATGTTAAAATATAGTGGTATCACTCGTATACATGCTTGAAAGTTGTCTAAGATGTACGTCGTGGAATCTACCACTACACATTTGAATATAGCAAAATATTTTCTAAATCGTCCTTTACGGTTAAATAGTATTGGGTTGAAGATGAAACATCCAGGTTTGTCAAAAAAGTCTCTAAAAAATCTACGTACTTTCAGGCTTGTATCGTCTCCGGAAAAGGTTCTATGCGATTAAATAATATTATCACCTCAGAAATCTACTCAAATGTACGTAAGCCTGCTTTGCAGCCTTTGTCAAAACAACGAGCCGATAAATCGCCCTAATTTTAGCCTAGCAACGCCTACCGATGTTATTATTTTACGTTACAGTATAATTAAGCAATATCATCTCAACAGAGATAGCTAATTGTTGTAAGTACATCTCGTGTTGCGCACACATTCATAAATATTAATTGATGATTACCTCATCGACGTATCTGCAATGTCTGACCGCCTCGTACCTCTCGTCCTCCGTCATCACCGTCCGCCCTTTCCGGCTGTGTGTGAGATTGTCGTTGCATACTGTGGAATGAAATATCTCACCATTAGCATTATTTTTAAATAAATTGCAAAATGTGCCATTAAGTTTCTTTGTAAAATTTAATTATGTACAAAATGAGCGTCCAGTGCACTTGATGGTCAATAATCATTATCGGCCATGGACATCTATAATTTATTACTATTACATATATACAATTTTATCTAAATCAAATCAAATCAAAAATATTTTATTCAAAGTAGATCCTTTACAGAATTCTTTTTGAACGTCAATTTCAATTAAATTACTACCACTTCGCTAGGTGTTTAGTTGTGGGGAAGAAGAGATGATAGAAACTCCATAACACACATCTTTAAAAAAAATGGTTTCATAGACAATTTCAACATATGCTAATAGAGCATGTGGGGCTAGAGTTGCATCAGACCACACAGTTTTATCGGTCAAATAGTCGCTAGTTTTATAGAACGATTTTTTAAACGTGATGTCATAAAACAAATGATATCACGTGACCAACTTTTTATGTAAAATTTAATTATGTACGTAACGAACGTCCAGTGCACTTGATGGTAAATAATAATTGCCGTCCATAGTCATCTGTAATGAATTACAAATCAGATTGAAGTCCTACACCTGACATACGTTACAAATGTAGTGTCAGTCGTAAACATGACTAGAATTCTAACTGAAGTCAATTAAAATGTTAAATTAATTAAAGTACAATAATAAAACAAGGCGCAAGGACCCTGACATGTCGCCTGTGGGGTATCTCTCTTAACACACCTCGAAACTAGAAGACATCAGGATTTAACTGTGACATTACCTATACTACAGAAAATTGTAAACGAGTTATCCATTATTACATATCAAAACCAAATGAAACAAATACTGAAAATCGATACTAAATATTAGTAATGCAATTGAGAGATGGTTTAAAAGAAAAACGGCTGAAGTACTAGAACAAATACATCAAAGTCATTTTGCACCAATACTATACTTGACCGTATATTTAAAAACCGGTAAAAACCTACTTGAAAAGACTTAAATGAAAAGTTCCACCCGCAGCAATCTCTAGATATCGCCCTTTTCGATTACCACTTTATCCTATTCATGGCGAATAACAATCTCTGAACAGGTGATCACTTCCTTCCAGAATATTGCCAAAAATGGGTGGTATCATGGATTGTATCCAGGCACGAGGTGGTCTTTAGACACGACATTCGGCCAAAAGATTTCTGTTCAAAAGATGACCGAAAGTAATACATAGCGATGGATAATAGTTTGAACAACATATACGTATATGTAGGTAGGTATGTTGCAATTGTTACTTCCATAACTGATATCAAGATCAAGATTTTAAATCTTAAGTGTCGTTCACTGATTTGCATTGTAACGACTCATTGAAAGTTACAGTCATACGCATGTGTCATAGGAGTACGAATAGGAACAAAATTTCACCCAGGTGTCGTATCTGCATGAACGATTTCAAAACCAATACGACCAGAGATTACACGGGGTCGGAGCCACGTACGTACTTATTCGATTCAATCACTTGGAGGGCAAATAGTAAACGAGATTAAAGGTTACAAGTAAGGGCATATTACATCATCACCGCTTCTTAAACTTATTTAAACGTGGAATTAATCAGGAAATTTAACTACGTAATGTTTGTAGCAAACGAGTTTGCAGTTTACGTTTTTTTTTGGAAGTAGCAAACGAGCATGCAGTCCATCTGATAGTAAGTAGTCCCTGCCGCCCATGGACATTTGTAATCAACCTTAGATAAGATCGAAGTCCTTCCTAAGGTTGACCACAGATGCTTTAAACACCTGAAGACTAAGTTGGAACGCCTCGGATAAGTATATCTCCCTTACCACGGCCTTCAGAACAGAACCCAGCAGCGCTTAACACTGTTGTTATTACGCAGAAATAGGTGTGCCGCCGGAGTCGAACCACAAAGGGTTCTAGCACCTTCTAAATTATTAGGAGTTTTTAAAGTAAATCGGCAATAATAAGGTTCAACAGTCGACAACAATTCGAGGTAGCACCTAACTATTACTATTAATATTCATTATGACCTACCAGCCAGCAGCACCCGCATTCCTTTGGATACAATAGCCATGAACCAGCGTGCGTACATTGTATTGTGTAATGACATAAATACTTAGCACGAAACTAGCGTAATGCCACTGATTCCTTACATAATTACTATGTTTAATCCACTTCAATTCGGAGGGTTCAAATTCACCGCGTATATTATATCGCTCTTCTAATGAAGGGTATTTTCGATATAATATACAAATTCATGATGAATTTAAGGAATTACTAAGTTACAAAAAAAATACTTTTTATTTTTCCTTTGCATACAAATTATGTAAAGAAAATTGTTTTGTTCTCCTATTTAGCCTATTTAGGGGACAAGATTTACAATAAATTTGGTTTCAATATCGAGTAGGTATACGCGACCAATAAAATACTTCTTTCCTTTGAGCAGTCGGTTAAAATGTTTTCTTATTCCTTATGTACGTTAAATGAGGAAGTCTGCTGCAGCATTTCCAGCTTCTAGACCGGTTTGAATGATACACTGTGTTACAGGCAATAACTATCCAAAGTTTTATAAAGTAGATGCATAATATAATGCAATGACACGGAAGATGTTTGCACGAAAGAACACAACGGGTATATGACGAGCTTACCATAAAGTTTGCCCACACTAAATGCAACTTCCTTATTCGCATGATTTCTCATTCAACTGTTTAACGTCACACGATACCTTTGTTGGTGATATAATACTTGTTTGTTTTCAGCATCGCTTTGTTTACTCGAAGAAGTAAAGTTATGAAAGTTAAACAAAATGCTGACTACTAGCAGATATTTTAGACGCGACAACTTAAGTAAATGAGGTTAAAGTATACATTGCATACAACTGACTTGTAGCTGATATCTGGTACAGATATTATCTTATATTTCTCAAAGAAGATGACAGGGGTGGTGTGAAATACAAAACTGTAGCTAATTTTTAGACGCAGTTAAACCTCAGACAAGTTTTATAAATTTTAAATACAATATCATCATATTTTTTTATTAATTTAACATAAATAGGAATTCTTAACGAAATATATAGGTACTATGAACTATATAAGTACGTATCGACAGCGTGCTGTAGCGATTTTTATATTGAAGGCGGTTATTTTTGTATAGTCTATATACACTTATTCGGGGGCGTTTTCTAGATATGTTGTACATTCTAAGAGGGAAGTAAATGTTAGATTCGTATAAGGCATCGTCATCGTTACTAGTCGCGAAACATCAATTACCATATTATGACGACAATGCATTGCATTCAACCGTGTGCGGTTACGTCCGTCGGGGGTTCTTATGACAATACATAATTACACTAATCTTTTGGTTGAAATCATGTAATCGTGCGTCAATGCTTCTTCAAGATAAGTAGCATACGAGCATGCAATCCGCCGCATGTTAGGTGGTAACTAGTATACCGACTCAGATGCGACAACTCCTGAGGACTAAGATCGGGTGTTTACCGAATAAGTCAGTCGGAAGGTATAGAAAACATAATAAGATAGAATAGAGAAGCTTCAAAATATAAGAAGCCCCATTCATGCGAGCGAAGCAATCAATAGAAGCTCGTTAATTAATAAAAATATATTGTAAGAACTGGACTCTGGCCGGTCAACGGCTTGTATGACATAAAACATTAATTCATTGATCGACGTAAACAATAAACTAGACCGCGATTTACATTTAGGGAAATAGAATATTCCATAATCATTAATACGAAGTTAGTTTAGCGCTACTCATACTGACGAGTCCGGGATTCGAATTCCAGGAATAAAAGTATAATTTTTCAAACGAATGTTCGTATATAGAATCAATTATGACTGCCTTCAAGAGCGAAAAAATCAAATTAAAGTAACAGATTTGTCTCACAGTTTTGTAATAAGTGGATGTGATAAAATTATTGAATTACTAACCCACACTTAGTCAGCGCGATGGGCTGTAGCAAAAGCAAAAGCCAAGTTCTTCTCAAGTTGAAAGAGGATCAGTGACCTTTACGTACTTATAAATCTTTCTATAATATTACCACTTACTGTGTATTTTAATCCATTTATCACAGTAAATCAGTAGGTCAATAGATTGCCGATTGCCAAGTTTAAGGCATTGTTATCGTACGAGTATACTTAAATGATAATCTTGCTGTGCGGCGACGGCCCTTCCCTAGGTCCCGTGGGATATAGAAGACGGTCAACGGAACTTCGGAGTTGGATAAGGGCGATCACCCTAACATTTGGAGCTACCACCTGCTGTCCGGATATTGAGTTCACGTATCTTGTAGCCATGTGCGGTCCGCGTGTGGCTTCTATTTCTTCCAGGATTCCGGCAAGGCTCCACGCGGTTCGCAGTACACGTGCACACTCACCAGCGATGGGGATGATGATTTCCTACTAGTCCACAAACTCTTTACTACACAAATAGTCAATATCTTCTCAATTAACGCGAACATTAAAGGTTATAATTTCCAGATATACGATTTTGTGCGAGCCGGTTAGCGGCGGTCATTTCAACAGGACTCTCGTCGCCATATTTCCTCGAAGCAAAGTGGGGTTCGAAAGGCTGTCTTCCGATTGGACGGACCGTATTAGCATGACAGAGCGTCATGTGGTTGTAAACTCAAACCTAGACTAAAAACTAGTGTCATGGTGGTTGTAAACTCAAACCTAGACTGCAGGTTTCGTCGTCAACCCATTATTTTCCCACTGCTGGGCACTGGTGGAGACTAGTGCTCAGATAATGGGTTGATGACGAAACCTGCAGTCTAAGTTTGAGTTTACAACCAGAGGAGTCTCAGAGTGAGAGGGGTGTAGGCCATAGTCCACCGCGCTGGCCAAGTGCGAGTTGGTAGACTTCACACACCTTTGAGAACTTTTTTT
>DWPW01000567.1:0-11126 GCA_018252015.1 Astraptes brevicauda
TAACTAATCTGTGGCCGACCTCAGGTAGGACTGTGATCTTATCTGGGGTCAATTACAAATGTCGATGGGCGGTAGTAGCATTTACCATTAAGTAGGCTGCATACTTCCATATCACTATCCAGTGGCTTGATACTTCCATAACATAAAAAAAATGAATCTTCATGATCTATCTACAAGTCTAAGAATTCTCAATTGCCAAAACAAATTTGAGTACCGAAAGCCCAAAATGCTGCTCCTTTTCAAGCAGTGAGGAGCTTCGCAACGTAGTAGTTCTTTGTTGTTTTATGTGAAAACGAATTATCATGAAGATATCACTTCCCCAGATCAATTCTAATAGTAAAGTACAAAAATTGTCAAAATCGATAGAGCTGATTCGAAGAAACCAACACATATAAATATACAAGAATTGCTCCGTTTCATGTATAATTATGATATTAAATAATTATCCTATTTATCCTTCTACAGATTATACGATAGTAAGGGTAACATAATAGTCGTTGATAAAATAACGTGTTGATAAAAGAAATTTATGTGAGCACTTAAAACATTATTTCAATACATCTTGGAGACCACTTAGATATAATCAGGGCGTGGGATAAGCAATGGATCGGGGCACAAAAGGAGTGCCAAACACAATGGGGCTTTTCTCGGTTGGATCGTTGGACAGGCGTAGGCAATCGCCTTTGTAGGTAGTTTATGTGCTTTGTACCGCTCGCAAGGGCATATTGGTTTATTGCGAGCTATAATCCGTACAAGAGGACTACATACCCCGCTCTGTGAAGCATCTCACAGCTCAAACACGGATATTGTGTATTGCATTCATGTTCCCTGCAATTTAGCACAACAACAAACGCGCAATCGATGTCTAGAGGACTATTGTGAGATGATTGTGCCGTGAGTTCATATTATAGTTCGAAGTTTTCTTATTTTCTCTTTTGTATTTGTTGTGGATACTTATCTACGTATAAGTATATATGTTGTGAACTGAAATCAGGGTAGCATGAAATTTATTATACATACATATAAGGGGTTATGTTACGTTAGAACTTATTATTTTTCGATAGTTAAACTATCTTTGGGTATATTGAAAGTGAAAACAAAATTGGATGGGAATGTTGTAAAATTTTCACCGCTACGATTAGTAGTGAATTAAATCTTTATGTATTGTTCGCTGTGTATACAATAACTCTAAGGGCATGGTCATGTAGGTCAAATTACAACAATAACATGAGTAACATACATGAGTCTGGAGTTACAGATATCCAAAGACTATATTATCACGGCTTAACATCAAGTCCCTTTGTCGGTTGTACGACATAAATACAATTTTATGAAATTCACTTTCTAAGTGCGATTGTTGTTGCAAAGAAACGGAGGATTTTGGAGTATTTCATCGGCCCTTAAGAAAGTAGGGCTCAACTCAAACGAACAAGTTCACACGGCCCGCCCATCCTCAAGTGCTGTTGTAAATCTTTGAAAACACCAATGGGATGTTAATTGCGTGCGGCCACAGCGATTGAGCCGAGCCCTCACCTCAAGGGCTCACTTAAACACTCAACGACTTAGACATCAAAGAACGCGGAGTTCAGGATTGCTTGGGATTTTTTAAGCTTCTTTTTTGCAATTACTTGTATTGCGTTCTTTTTGAACATATTTTTCAATAACTGAACTTACACAAAATTGATAGACTTATTCGTTTTATTTCAGTACACATTTTGTGTTGTACGAAAACCAATGTGCATATGACTTTCTTTAAACATTGATGCTCCCGGAGTCGAACCTGGCAATATCTGGTTGTATTATTATTTGCATTTTTTACTTTTTTGAATAAAATAATATATTCCTTCATTCTGTAATACCACCATTATACAATTGGAATTATTAGGAGTAATTAGATAAAATAAAGTTACGAAATTGTATTTATTATAAAATCATAATATTACAATTAAAACAGATAATAACGTTCCATTTTATGAAAAGCATCTTATTACATTTTCATAATATTATTTAAGTAAACAAAGCTTCCAAGACGGAAGCACTTTATGCTAATGAGGTCAGCACGCCGGATAAATGTTAGTTTACGACGTGTTTCACATTTTAATAAACTTAAGTAGGCCGTAAGACGTGTAGCGACATCACATTTACCCTGTACAGCCCACAAACTCGCACAATATGAGCTGTATTAATTTAGACAAGTAGGCGAGGGTGCGTGAAGAGATAAGGCGACTTGGTTTTATTTTAGTACATTAGCAATTAAGATACGAAGCTCGATACGGCTCCCCAATATATCCCTGATTGTCTATAGGGAGCCATAATTGCCAGTGAAGCTATTACATCAGATTAACGAGGAAAATATAACATTATTACAAGTTAATCGGAGCCTGTTCATACAAACATTTTCCTCTTATATTGAATTACGTCGAACAATATTACTTTTATTATAGAGAAATGGTTGTCACAAAATAATAGGCCCATTTTGGCAGCTGCCATCTTAATCTCACTAAAATTGAATACTAACTTTGTATAGACGTATTAACACGTAATTGGAAACTCGAAAATTGATAGGAATATAATTATGATATTATTTGTAAACAATATTAATTAGTAGAATATATAAGTCGTAGTACAATTTCTATTTCAGTCAAAATGTATCCAGAAAATAATTTATCCTAGATTAAATTGTAGCGTAGGATGTCGATACAATGTTGTATCAGTCGTCTTTTATGATGCTTACGACTCATTTGTCAATAGTGATATGCTGCTTCAATAGTGTAGAAAGAAACCAAAAGCGATTAAAACCTCAATAACCAAATCTTTAAACTACTGATGACGAATTATGTTTATAACTTTTGACACATGTTACTACAAATATAATGAAGGCTTTGTGTACTTATTTAAAGAAAGATTAATTGATTACGCTTTTTTTAATTACTGTCGACCAACTATGATTTTTATTAAATTGCCAAAATACAGAATATATTCTCATTGCTAAATATAGTTTTCATTACAATTTCCTAATATAACTAGATTAAAGTCTAGATTATTAAGAATAATGTAAAATATTGTTGGTATAAAGTATTAATGAAAACGATTGAAATTGTTAGGGATATTGAATAGATTTGTCATGAATATTGGTTTATTTTGGTTTTCCATTAATTTGGTATATACTTATATGACACCTGCCAAAATGAGCCTATTAAGTTGTGACGATCATAATAGGTAAAATAATACAATTTTAATTTTTAAAGGTGGTAGAACATTGTGTGGTTCGACTCCGGCGGCACCACCGCCACACCTATTTCTGCCTAATAACAGCAGTGTCAAATACTTATTTGAGGCGTTCCAATAGTCCTCAGGAGTAGCAACGCATCTGTGACCGACCTCAGGTAGGTCTGTGATCTTATCTGGGGTTGATTACAGATGTCCATGGGCGTCAGTGGCTGATGGGCTGCATGCTCATCTGCTACATCCGTAATATAAAATAACAAAGTTTATAAATATAGATTCTATATGTACCACATTCTAACCAGTAGTGAAAAATAAAAGTATGTGAAATCAACTTATTCCGTACGATCGCTGCCAGCAATCGTGTGTAGAATAAAATCCACTAAATTCATTAAACAACAGAACTACGTATCTTCTTTTGTTTAAAATCTAAAAACGTATTTAACTTTGATTAAAAACAAAAGGTAAATGTAGTCTTTGGAGCTGTAACAGAATTTACGATTACAAACTCGAAACAAAGAATAGGCTCATTGGGAATTTCATTCCAGCATAATAAAGCTAAAAAAGGTTGTACCGCTACTAACATTATTCTACCTTTGCTCTCCAAAGAGATTATGATTAAGTTTTTGTTACACGTTTTATTCGGAATATAACAAGAATATCCAATTAAACTCCTATAAGCCAGTTGATGATGCAATTTAAGTACTTATGTGATAGAGGCAAAAGACCCGTGCAGGTTGTGAACTTTTTCTGTTACATTTAAAAATTCATAATTTAAGTGGACACTTTTCAAAACACTTCATACGAACCATCACTTCTGCCTGAAGTTTACTGTAGTATTGCTATGTCTAATAATTAAGTTCAACTTAATTATTACATACGTGTTCTAACACGTTCTTTTCAAGATAATTTTAAACGAGTAGAAGCCTCAAGATGTAAAATTTGCGGTATTATTTATCAGTATTGCGTAATTAGTTAATTAGTGATTTGCAAATTATTTTAAAATAAATTTTCCTGATTATAAGAGTATTGTTTGGTCACTCAGGTAATATAATTATAATAATTTATGCGTAGTCATGACGTTCAAACAGCACTATATTGTTAACAGAACAAAGCAGGTCTACATTGCTGCAATAAGGCACTAACTGTGTTTGCTATAATATATCTATGGAACTCTTACTTTATGAAACATTATAACTTTGTTAATAAAATATATTATTATTATCGTACAACTACTAACGTTCCTCAATATTTCTACAACATTAAAACTATTGAATGAAGGTTGAATAAACGTCGTAACTTATACAATAATGAACTGACGATATTAAAGTAAATGCTAAACGCTAGTCTATTGGTAATTGAATCAATCCGAAAGTAACATTGAACCATAACAATTATTTTAATAAAGTCAAGTGAAACAAAAGCTCTGTTCCAGCTGAAATGATTTCGTCTGTAGGTAAATGCAGCATGCCACTCAATACTTTGATCGTTAGTCTATCGACCATGGTTCGTTAGAGTAACGAGTCTCTTGTTTTTTATAACTTTATCTTGGGTCGACAGATTGACTGTTTGAACTTTTTACATAGTGTGTTGGTTTGTACAGATAATTTTAATACCCGTTGTTAGATATCGTATTTATTTCTCATTTGCTTAAATTAGTAAATTAAATTAGCATGTGAAGCCAAAATTTCTACCATTTTTTGCTACGTGGATAACTCAACATTGATAACGTCTTAATTCCTGATGACCGGGGTTGAATTTCCCCTGAATTTACATCCTATGCGACTGGGAAAGGCAAAATTGCAGCAGAAGCTGCTCTTCGGTGTCTCGTGCGCCTGCAATGTAGTGGCTAGGACGATGCATTATCGTCGTCACTGCCTCTGGCAGAAGCGAGAAGTCCCTCTCAGCACAGAGCAGAACGCGCTGCCCTCCGCATTTCTCGCAGGCATACTTCCAGAGTATGCTGTGACATATTGTGGAGCAAAATATCGCAGTAATGGCAACTAGCCCTCAATTATCGCTCGATCCAACACTGATAACAACAATGACCTGAGAGCAATTGATGGTAAAGCAGTTGTAAGGTAATACGGGTAACTTTCATTAATTATTTGCATTTATATTTTCGTGTACGTATTGTGGTTTTTGGTTATCGTCCTACCAGCAATAACATTCAATCTCATTCATATAAATTGATAACTCTTTCTAGACAATAAAATTAATTTGTTTAAAATGAACGCGTGAATTAATTTCGTTGATTAATATTTTAGGTAACTGCAACTATGGATTCGATAGATGTCATAGATAACGATACGAAAGATAACATAATGGATACGGTATTTTTGTTATTTGGTTGTCATGAAAACTGGCCCACGTTTGTATTTCCTGAAAATTTCTTTGGAAGAACCATTGTACCAGAACCAGAAATATTGTAGTGACGGTGTATATCTAATAACCCCAACTTTCAACGTAATTTCTATACAAACATTAATTAATGGAAACCTCGCATTTACATAAAAGCTAACATAGTACCTTATTGCCAGTCGGCAATTAGCACGTAATTGATGATCTTATGTTACAAATTATGAATTCTTAATGTATGAATTTTAGTGAGAAAATCTGCGGGCATGGTCGTGTTCCCGCTAAGATTACTAGTGAAGCGTAAGGGCATTACCTTCTGTTACTCGAAGCACTTCGCCGTATTTTTGAAAAATTCTTCAGGATATGATACCACTTGGGAACTTTTATAAACATACAAAGTTTCAATTACATAGCTCTTAAAATTTAGAATTTATTGATTCCCAAAAAAAACACAATTTCGTCACTGACGCACTGATGATCATTTATAGGGTACTTCCCAAAGTCCTATAAAGCTGAAACTTAGTATGTAAGCTGGTATTAGTACATAAAGAAAAGCCTCATATTTTGACTAAGTAGGAAAGTTTGTGAAGTTAGGGTTTGTAGAATTTGGGCATGAAGAGTTAGAAACTTGGCTCTATATGACATCTGATTAGTTTTTGACGGAGCGAGTCATATAGTCTAGTCTTGGCAGCATTTTACATGAAAATATTTTTGGTGGGATGTTATATTACAAAGTAATGACTATGTAATTTTGATTTTGACAAGTTAATTTGAAATGTGTTTATTAAACTCCATCCTTCTGTATTGTTCATATTCTACTAGTAGGTATAATATATGTGTATATTGGCTCGCGTACCACGCATCTTGCCTTTACCTAGTGATCGTCCGTCCATTACTGATTCGCCGCTCTCAGTTGCCTTTCGCGCCCGCGCAGAGCTTTGGCCAAGACCACATTATACTTATACTAACACACTCATATAATACTCATGTATTTCATCCTATATACACGCATGTACTCACTTACAATTGTAAATCTGTACACTACACCATCCATCAACGAATTGAGGTCCACAACTGGGATTTTTGCCAATAGTCACTGTTTGTCATGCGCGTTCATGAGCTCAGTGCTCGCAAATGCTAGATAGAAGATACTGTTGCCTGTTGTTTTAAATTTGGTAGAACTCTTCGTGGTTTGACTTCGGCGGCATCACCGCCACACCTATTTCTGGCTGATAACAGCAGTGGTACGCGCTACTGTGTTCTGGTCTGAAGGGTGTGGTAAGCTAGACATACTTGTCCGAGACGTTCCAACTTAGTCTTCAGGGGTAGCAACGCATCCGTAGTCACTCTTAGGTAGGACTTTGATCTTATCTAAGGTTGATAATATATGTCCGTGGGAGGCAGAGGCCACTTGCCATCATGTGGGCTGCATGCGCGTTTGTTACTTTCATTTTTCATTATTTCCAAAACTATGTATAAAAAAAATTGTCGGCAATTCTAGAATTATGTGTACTTTCTATTCTGAATACTATTTCTGAATGCTTCCCTATACGGTTTACTGTTAATTGGATTAAACTAAAGGCATTTCCATAGGCAGCAGTGGCTACTTACTATTGAGTGGACTGGTTTTTAGGAAACTTTTTGAAAGCTTTGTCTACTGGTTAATAAGATTTTATATTAAAAGGTAACATGTTAAAAAGTTTAGTAGGACTTCTCCGCATGAAATTAACATAGAGCAACATTTACTCAACTACTTTAATGCGAAAATATAAAGAGTTCTTGTCTATAAATTGAAAAGCTTTCGCGTACGTATGAACAAAAAACATACATAATATTATAGTGTATTTTAGATATGGTAAACGTTAAGATTTTAAATTTGGATTATTTTTCATATTTAACTGAACTGTTTGTTCTATATCCTTGGTTTTTATTATAAGATTAAAATAATAAATGTTATAGTACAAAACTCAATAACCAATTCCATATACAACACGGTCCACCTAAAATCGATCACAGATCCTCCTGAGGGCCAAGATGTTTGTCTCATATGTAAGTCTGCCACCATCCACACCCTCTCACGAAACGAAACTATTCTAGGTGAGAAACAGGTATAGCTTTAGTATTTTCTCGATAACAGTAGTCCTACATACTAGTTGTGTTATTTTTACCACAAAAATAGAATATTGATATTTTATACTGAGCCAAACATAACACAAATCCAAAAAACCGTATTCCTTCACGAGGACAGCATCATAATGTAAAATTCAATTAATTTATGTGAAAAGGAGGGTAAAACCATCCCAGAAATTTTCAGATACTTCACCCTACTCCATTTACTGCATACCGTAGGTTTGTTTACGAGAATAAAATTAAGAAAACCCTTCTTGCTGACGTATATCTTTAAATAAACATAAAAGATTACATCGCTTTATACTCTCATTGTCCTGCATTAGAATTTTCTCCTGTAACATGGGTCCAATGGATATACTCAAAGATGAACAGAAAATGTTAATTAAGTATTCAGATTAAATAATTTATGATTAGGCCGCGTACAAACTCTGAATCCATTTCGTGTCAAACTGGTGTATTGACCAATTCGCTATCCGGGTGGTTATAAAGTCTATTTAAAAAAAACTCAACATTAAAAAGAAAGATTTTAGCTTAGTAAACAAAATCTTCACGCATATTCACACCTGTTTAATCATCCGACGTAAGCGTACTAATTGATTCACAAAGAGCACTTTCGAAATTCATGTTCCATACCTCACGAAGTTCAAACAATCATTTTCTTAAGACAAACTTTGTAAAAGCGAAGTTCATAACACGGCTTTATTAGACCATTCCAGGTGTGGAGCAGCTGACGTCTCGGATATTAATATCTGATGGATCTTATCGAAATTTCCACCCTGATCCCGAATTTTAATGACCGTTCGTCGTATCGAAGCTTTTCGTCGGCTGTCACACTCGTATTTCATTCATAATTGATGTGAGGGATTAGAGGGTGTGATTCGAACAGTTACTCGCTAAACTTAGCCCTCGTCAGTCATTCAGCTACCTAGCGCTTACGGTTTCGTTCATTTAAAGCGATCCTGTCCTTCGATAACGGACGAACTTCGCAAAGTTTAGGGACGAATGGTTTATTGCGAGTATCTTAATTTTATTATGAGGAACTGAAGGCCGGATATTTATCATGGTAATGGAGGGGCGATTGAATGCCACTTCATGATCGGTTAATGAATTACGGTCGGTAATTGAAATAAATTGTTGCACAAGTGCTCAATTTTTTTTTTATATTTTGGAAGTAGCGAACGAGCATGCAGTCCACCTGATGCTAAGTGGTTACTGCCGCCCATAGACATCTGTAATCAACCCCAGATAAGATCCCACCTGAGGTTGACCACAGATGCGTTGCTGCCCTTGAAAAATGAGTTGGGACGCCTCAGATAAGTATGTCTCCGTTTCTACACCCTTCAGATCAGAATATAACAGCTCTTGACACTACTGTTATTAGGCAGAAATAGGTGTGGCGGTGCTGCTACCGGAGTAGAACCATAAAGAGTTCGGTAGAACCTTTATGGTTCGACCGAATGGAAAAGGTGGTAACCTTTAAATATGATGACCGGCATACTAACAAATTTGAATGAAGGACATGGAACCTATTTATTTTTATGAAAGTGGAAGAACCCTTAATGTTTCGCCTTTGGAAGCCCCCCTCCAGCCTTATCTGTCTCAGTAGTCTAGTGCTGTGTTTTGGTTTGAAAAGTATGTTAAGGCAGATATACTGTTTCATGATCGTTTGCTTCTTCTATAGCAAAATAGGTATATAATACTTAACTGCATAACAGAAATATCAGATTAATAAAATCAACTAAAAAGTATTAATCTGGTTTGACAAAATTTCCACTTCAAAGCTGAGCCAGGCTAATTGTCAACGTATGTCTCTTGAATCGAAACTGCTCTGCACGGCAAATACACACGGTAAGTCCATTTTAAGTGCACTTTAAATCCGCTTTCGGTTCAATAAAATCGGCTCATATTCGAATTTCTATTCAGACGTGTTTCGGTTTTCTTGTTAGCTTACATTACAAATGAAATATTGCAACACAATTGAACAGAAATGTAAATAAACCTTGCAGATTGCATAATACCTAATACTGATTAGAGTTTTTTAACAGTATGACAGGTATTTATCCCATTTTGAAAATTATTAAGTTGATAAAACTCGAGGGTGTTTAGGATACACAAAAAAACATGGAAGCAAATAAACAGACTTAGAAACATTATAACATATAAGTATTTTAAATAAAAAATTAACACTATCATAAAAAGAAATAAGATATGCGATTTTACCTTCTGTGATTGGAAACCGAAATTTTAATCAAAACACGAAAGTTACATAACAATGCGTATTTAACAATAGGGACAAATACGAGTAAAATATAAACGGAAGTTTGACCATTTTCCCAAGAAGTGTTTATCTCGGAATCTGTTTCTGTGTACCGAAGGGGATTGCGACCCAAACAAAGGGTCCGTACAAAGGTGTCCCGCTAAGCAGATTGGGGACTACGTGACGCGACAGCCAAGTGCCCGAGGTGCTGCTAATCATCCCCTATGTTTCTTTTATTTGATATTTCATTGTATTTTTGTAACGATCCTTTCATTCATTGAAGTTATATCAGAAATATTTCTAATTTATTATATATCATAGTAACGTTTTCATACGTATTTCATGGTATACGTTTATTTTTCTATGAAAACAATTGGTCGGCCCATCTGACCTTAAGTTATGTATTGTATTGTATAATATACTTAAAGCGCTTAAAGCTCTTAGAAGTCTATTATTAGGCTTCAGGGAGTTTGAGGGAGGTCTTAAGTGGATTACCACAATATATTAGTACAGCGCCCACCACCGCCACATCTATTTCTTAGTTGTCTAGTTGATTACAGATGTCTATGGGCGGCAGTGGCCACTTACCATTATGTGCGCTACATGCTTTTTTACTACTTCCATAACATACAAAAATGAAGAAACATAACTATTTATCATCCGTACCTACATTTTAGTATTGGATATTTTGTGATCCGATAGAAAGGTCTATATAAAATAAAGGATTCCTGCTAAGCAGATTAGGGGAACGTGACACGACAACTAAGTGCTTGTGGTGTCAAATCATCCCCTATGTGTATTCTTCACTGTATTTATTCTCTAATGATACCTATTTCTCACATATTGCCCCGGGAGCGTTATTTGGCTGTTGTTTGTTTATCTGTGGGATATTTTGATTTACGTATATACAAGTTCCATACAAAAGCAATCCATAAACATGAGGAAACGTTTGTATCGTCGTCAACCCATTATTGTCCCACTGCTGGGCACGGGTCTCCTCTCAGAATGAGAGGGTTGTAGGCCATAGTCCACCGAGCTGGCCAAGTGCGAATTGGTAGACTTCACACATCTTTGAGAACTTTTTTTTTTTTAATGAACTCTCAGGTGTGCAGGTTTCCTCACGATGTTTTCCTTCACCGTTAAAGCAAGTGATAAT
>DWPW01000568.1:0-11125 GCA_018252015.1 Astraptes brevicauda
CTTGATAAGTGTACAAAGTTTTAAATGAATCAGACTTTCGTAAATTGGTGAAATTAGAGCTCAAAGATTCCGTTACATACAAACATACAACCGAAGCTAATAAAAGCGTGTTAAAATTATTAACACAATATAGTTTCTTTTTATGGTATTTCGCGAACGATTTGCATGGTTTTAGGTTGGAGCTGTTGGAAGTTAAAACCCGTGCTCAATAAGAAGGTTCAATCCGATAATTCGTTGAAAGAGAATTAGTTAATTTTAATTTATTAACAAAATATTTTTATTTATAGAATATTCTCTTAAAACTTAATTGGCACTCTTGTTTGTTATAAGTCGGAAGTAGCAAACGAGCTCGCAGTTCACTTGATAATAAGAGATGACTGGCGTCCAGAGATCTAACCAACACCATATCGACGCCAGAAAGCGATCTCGTCGTATCTCCAAAAACGCAACTTTACACCAGAGCCAACGAACTATTTTTAAAATGCGTAACGTTTCAAGTCAAAAATTACACTTTAAATAACATACCAATAAATGGTCTATCAAAATAGATGATCTGTTGGTATTTTAGAAAAGAGAGATCTTCCACCAGGCTAGGTGATTATGCCTGGGGAGGGATTCAGTTCGGAACTTGTATTTATGCAAGATGTTGAGAAAACTTTGATAGCGTGATACAGAAGCGCCATCTCTTGATGAGTCGCGGAAGGTCGTCAGTATGTTATTTTGTTGTATCTAAACTAAAAATCATTGTAGAAAAATTAAACCTAGATCATTCTATGCTCCATTTTATTCTTATCCGATTCATGTATATAACTATAATTCGTAATTTTCGAGGTACGATAAGGTCGCTTTCTGAGGTTGATATAGAACAGTACAAGTCAGTCATAGACGCGTTTCCACTCTTGAAGACTAAAATTGTTAACTCATAAAACAATGCTTATAATCTTTGGTCATTGCTGTATAACTGATATTAGGCTCGACGTCAATAAATTTTGAGATAGTTTACATTTCAACTATTTTTGTATGTCTTTCGTATTGTTACCTCCACAATTTTATACACAACGCAGACATATTTTTGAGGACACAAAAATATGTATTGAGTTTTACTAAAGAGAAACCTTCTGCCAGGCTAAGCGATAATGTCTGGAGCGTAGTGCTGCGTCAATCTCAGTTTGTTAACTATATATATCAAGATAATGAAAACATCTATAGCGTGATTTAGAAATACTAGTCGTGCCATCTCTTGACGAGTTGAGGAAAGTCGCCACAGAATTACGCTTTTCTGAACAATCTATTATAAATGTTACCGTTTGCCTCGTGTTCAATGACTTATAAAAACATGGATCTAATTGGCTAAGTACATTGATGATAGCCTTGTTTGCGATTATAATATTTATGATCTTTACAAGTTAATATAATTTTATATTATTGTAATTTAAATATATTTTATCTGTGCAATGAAATTGAGCGCGGAATTTGAACTATATTTGTCTCTGCATAAAATATATTTTCTTAATTACATACATAATTGTAATATAATAATATCTATGGATAGCGAACAATATACATTATAAATAGGTAGGTATTTTGCCAAAGTAAAGTGTCCATTTTGAATATGGGCTCACACTATAACATTTTATATAACATTTCGTTGATGTAAAATATGCCGAAATAAATTCAAAACTCAATACAATTTTAACATTATTTGATAGTTGAAACTACATATAATGAAAATAATAATGGGAAAAAGGAAAATGTTTATTAGTAAACGAATTTTTTATGCAAAATTTGACACAAAATGTGAACTATACCTGTACAATAAAATTTTACATATAAATAAAGCAAATCAAAATAAAACATTTCAATAATGTAGTAATCCATGGCAGTTGAATGAATCTGAAATCCTATATATAAAACCTCTAAATAAAAAATATCGTTTTTCACTGATGATTGCCTATTATCATCATAACGATGTGTAAAAATGTCACTCCTACTGACATTGTAAATCAAAAATTATTCTTCATCATTTTAGATCAAGATGTATTGGTTTATACTTAAAAATTAGTTTACAGTAATAGCGATTTAAATTATTATTATAAACAATCTGATATTATTGGAATAATTATTATATTTATAATAATAATTGTTATTATAATTTTTTATAATGTCATAGGTAAATACCCAGTAACTTGTCGACATTATAGCTGTTTCAATTAATTTGTTAAAATATTGTTAAAGTGAAATTAAAACAAAACTATTTTTGCTACTTCTACACTAATTATAATATAAATATAATAGATACATTCTGTTTAAATGGAATTTAAGATTAAATTAGTAAACGGCGATGGAATCAAGGCAATTTATTAGAAAATACTATTGAGCTTTGTGTCATATTTTGCGAAGAAAATTGTTACTATTGAATGGCCAAATGTCGATTATCCCATTTATGTAATAAGTCCATATTAAATATATTTTTAATTGTGAAATCCACCCGTCATTCTACGCTTTATAAGTACAACTCAATCAATTTAAGTAAGTAGTATTTCTTATGAAATTTATATAATGTTAAAAGAAAAGTCATTGTCCAAGCTATTCGGAGGGATTTTCAAATAATACGATCGTGTCAATTTCTATCATATATCACAGACAAGCCAACATGAAATTCAGCAATCCAAAATACGTATTTACACAGCGGATATCCGTCTTAAAATAACACGTTGTAATTAAAATATTTACTGCGAAGTTAGATATTATACAGCCCGAATATTGTATCAATAGCTATATATAATTTAAGTATCGCACGCTCGCTGTCAAATGACCAAAATCAGATTTTTTGTATCAATATTTTTTTTTTCAATTAATTTTCTGATTTTGGACATTCAGTTAACGCGCGCGCGATACGGTGTCGATTTGGTCACTTGGAGAATAAGATAATTTTAATATCTATTTTATTTCTCTACGTGCAAAATGTTTTGTTCACACCTGTCCAACGTTCACCTGACAGTGACACCCTGTTCGAAATACATGAAATTATATTCGCGATATACAAAAATAGGAAAAATTATACTTTGTCTACTCTTAACCAGCACTGATATGCGTCAAAACCTCACAACTTCAAGTAAATTAATTTAACGCCTCTCGGGCCCACGTCTCCTCAAAACTAATGTGTTTAGTTTAGAAAACTTATTAAATTAATTGCATATATAATTAATGGAGTGTGTTGCGTTATGTTTTAGGCTCTGTGAATTTAGTGAACTGATGGCTTTTTTTTGATCCTTCGAACCAGATCAAACAATAGGTACATATAAAAATCATAAAACCACTTTGAAGCATATTTTTTCTGCCGAACGTAAGTTCTAAAAGAATATTTAAGATATCTGTTTGTTTTAAAACTTGATGACAATCAGATGATATGACAAAACCTTTGTACATAATTGTTTAATAAAGTTTCAAATAAATGTTTATAAATACATAATTATTTCACTCAGTTCACTAAACACCAAACGCTACAATCGAGTTGTACTGACTTATAATGAAGACTTACATAAGAGGTTAAATTAAGTTTGATACTTGTGCATTTTACATATAACTTCTCCTAATCTCTGCAGTTTCAGTAGTATTTATCTAATTGCATATACTATCCTATGACAATGACTACGAACCCTGTACATTTAAATGTAACATATTTTTGAGATTCGTTTAAATGTACATTATATTTTCCACAAATAAATATACAGGCCGCGTTCACGTCACTATACTAATTAATTGTAATCTCACTTGTTTTTTGATTATATAATTAAATTCTAGTAGCTTTATATACTTATAGCAATTATTTACATTACGATAACGATTATTACCAACATTTATAATATATTCCGCGAAAGAAACCCCCGTTATTATTGTTCTCAACATTATAGTCGCCATGATTTGCAAGGTATAATAATTTTCGATAATCAATCCAAGATTGAAAACATCGCGATTTCAATCATTTACCTAACTTACCTACATACTTATGTTACGAACTAATAAACCATCGACAAAAGAAATTTAAAATTCGTTATTTGTTACTTAGGTACAATAAATTACAAATATGGGAAAATTATGACGCAACCTATTTTTGTACAAAGAATTACATTGAATTACGATACTATTTAATTTTTGTTGAAAATACAGAAGAGAAGAATGGGCACCTTTTGTAAGGCGATCATTTACAAGGTAGACTTATGAAATACACACGTTGTACATACATTATTGAGTATTGAACAAGTGGAATTTGTATGTATTTGTACTTTCAAGTATCATAAAATAGGCTAGGGCATACGAGTATGTTCGCTATGAAACTACGTCGACTAGACTTCTAACCTACTAAATGGTCCGATTTAGTACGAATCAAACATACAAAATTTAGGTTTCTGTGTGAGATCATTACATGGACCCCGTACACATTAAAAAACTCATTTCAATAGCGAGGCCAGCTCATTTTAACATCTTGAATATTAATACTGAAACAAAGTTACATTTTCATCTACTAATCGAATTTTAATCAGTTTTATACCATGGTCCAAAACCACAAGTTCTTTGAAGTTCAGTAAGGGTAAGTTATGATAGAAGATATTTTATTCTCAAATAATATAATGAATGTGTCTGTTCGTGTTATTGTCATAGAATAATTTACATTTTATTAATCAAAAAACTATTTAGTAAGTTCGAATTGGTCTTGGAGAATGGTATAAACCAGGTATCAGTAAAATGGTTATAGTAAGTTTACAATACAACGGTATGAATGATGGATATAATAGTAAATAAGCTATGAATAGCTTATATCATACTTGAGCCACAGAAGTATATAATATATTATATTAATATTTCATTTCTATTTAAAGCTCTTAGATTTCATGCGAGTTTAATTTTCGCATCGAATACCAACGCCCGTGGAATGGAACGCAGTTGCAATATAACTTGCGTCCAAGGGCGAGTAATTATGATTCCAATTAAGATAACAGCTATTAATCCAGTATAATTGTAACAACTAGAATATATTAGGTTAAAAACAAAAGCTCCACTTTTGGCCATTTGCTTAGGGTTACATTTAAACCCATTTCCTGTGTATCCTCAACACTCACTGAGTTCGTCAAGAAGGTCACTTGAGTTTACTAACTGCACATAGCAAATGTCCTTTCCAAAATCATTGTTCACTCGCCAAGTCACATCAGGAGCTCGTCCGTAAAATAATCGATGTTGCATGATTACGTTAAGTTACAATAAACTGAAAGTAAACAGGTACCATATACGATATACCGGAATGCGTTTAAATAGTCCATACTTGCACTTTTTCTGCTATAACACACCAACTAGCTTGGTCGTAGTAGGAGGACACCACGTGGAGGCTTTCAACGTACTTTTCGATGAGTTGGTCGAGTTCACCGCGCTTGAAAACGTGGTAGTATCTGTGGTAGGTGACGGCACCGCCTTCAGATGGTAGGCTGTCAGAGCCGTCGCTAAGGGAGGGCAGCAGTGGAGCGTGTGGGATCGCCCGAGCAGGGATTACAGGAACTGTAGCTGTTTCCTCTGAACAGGAACGAGTGTCTAACAGTTTCCTATCCTTTGAGCATTCGCTGCAAGAAGGTAACGATGCTAAGCTGGCGCATCCCAAGGAAGCCGTGCTGCCTGTCTTGTCCCGCCTGCTCCAGTCGCTACCGGCGGAAGTGTCACTGGATTCGATAGAAAATCCAGACTTCAAGGGTGCTGTGCTCGTGCTCGACCTTGAAGTTATAGATTCAGGACTTATTTCCATTTTGTCTAAGTCACTTGAATCGGTAGACTGGCCGACTTTGAGAGAAGATCGTTTATCAGTGCTTGTGCAGAGGGAGTCTACACTGATTTCTGATTCTAAAGAATAACCGGTTTCGAGAGATTGACTTGTATCGTAATTGCCAGAATCGATAGTAATTTCTGGATTGCCATTGCTCGAAGATATGGCGCTGTCCTCGTCTGAGTTCTTCGTGTCTACGTCAGGTAATTTATCGTCTACGGTTGGTTTTACATTGTATTGAATGTTGGCACAATTGTTGAGGTATATGTCCTCATCGCTAGTAACTTTCATTGATTTTTTTAGTTCTCTAAACTTTAAAATGACAGGATTAACGTCTTTGGACTTCTTTTTGCTCTTGGTCTTAGAGCCGCATTTTGGGAACAGTTTGTTGATATCAGTCTCATGCGTATCGTGTATGGATACAAATGCATTTTTATCATTCGCTTTGTCCATGCCTTGCGTGTCGTTGTTCTTTTTGAATGGTTCTTCCAGATGTTGTAAACTGTCCGATAACTCGTCCAATATTTTTTGGGTATTTCTGTCTTCTTCTTCCCTTTTTAACCTGAGTGAAATACTTTTTTCACTGCTACTACTGCTTGGGAGATCAAAGTCTTCTTCATTTATTCGCTTAGAATATTGATCGATTTCTTGTAGCAATTTTTCACTGAGTTTTTCAGCGAATTCAGTTAAATGTTGACCTTGTGGTTCTTCAACCCAATCATCATCTTTTGCAATCATATCTGATTTACACGTCACTAGCGGTTCATTCGCTTGTATCCTATTGAAACTTTCTGATTTAGATATAGACTTTTCTGAATCAGTGCTGGAAATAGAAATTGAGTCGTATGGTAATCTCGTTGGACTCCTGTGGCTCTTGCTTAGGTTTTCGTCAAGAGATCTACCTTCAGGTCGATTTGGAGATAACCTGTTTAAGCTCCAAGTAGAATTGCTGGTACTGCCCTGTTTCGGTGATCGATCTTTCGACCGTCGACCAGGTGAAAGTCTTTCTAAGCTTGAAGAACTTCCACTAGAGCTGGTATGAGATTGAGATCGCGATTTATCCTCCAATATCCGAAGATCACCTGGTGATAACTTATTAAGGCTCCAGTTACTGCTACTGCTGCTGCTAGAAGCGCCTTGAACAATAGCCATTGCTTCAGCGCTTTCTATTTTCTCAAGATGCTTTCGTTTGGATCTTGGGCTTGACTGAATTACAGTTTCGCAAGTTTCATCCAAAGAATGGGCTACTTCGGCTACTGCCTCAATTAAACTTTGAGGAGCAGCAGGTGAAGGAGAGGGTGATTTTTCTGGTACTACTGTTTCTTCTTTCTTCCCTTCCTTAGTTGGATTCGGGAGGTCTGGAACAGTAAAATAAGTATATGTAAGATATATTTCATTAATAGTAACTACTTATATTATAGTAAGACAGAAAAGACAAAAAGAGTTGCAACGATACTATTGTAAGTCAAAAAAAGAAAAAAGTTATATTTACGTCATACTTATTCGAGGCTTTCCAACTTAGTCCTAGGGGTAGCAACGCACTTATAACCGACCTCAGGTAGGACTTTGATCTTATCTTGTGTTGATTACAGATGTCCATGAGCGGCAGTGGCCATTTACCATCAGATAGACTGCATGTTCGTCTGCTACTTCCGTAATATAAAAATAAAGGTCACATTATCGTGTGGCTTGATCAACCCACGTCGATTTCAAAAGACAGTTGCTATCAATAGTAGCAAATAGATTAGCTTAAGTAGCGCGCATAGACACGAAAGCGCATGAAGTTTAGCCACTGATAACATTATTATTATTTATCGTCCCATTATTGCCGCTCTATGCAAGAGTGACTAAACTTTCTACAAGGCACTAATTTTAGAAGTAGTTTTAGAATTTACCTTAAATAAATGTGTATTTATTACCTTTTTCCATGGCAGTTTTTCGTAATTCTTCTGGGATAACGCTAATGACACTATCGACTGAATCTGGTGAGGACACACCACTTGAATCGCTATCCATATCGTCTGTTGCTGGATTAAATAGTTCTAAAGACATGAGTTTTGGGTGGGATTTAGCAATTGGTTCAGATTTGTTAGTACCACGCACTATTGGGAATGGTTGCCTTCTGCTATAATTTATTGGAGGTATCCCTTTGTTAAGCATATCTTTTATCTGCCGTATTCTTTCTTTTCTTTTTCTTTCTGCGCTTCTAGAATCAAGAGTGTCTGTTGAAGATTTATTAGAATCTTTGGGCTTGAACAGAGGAATTTCTGGTAGCTCTGCAACTGTTTGTAAAGTTATCTTAGGATATGGTTTGACATCTTGTATTACACGGGGTTTTATATCGTTTGTTTCGGCCGTCAATTTATGTATTTCTTCAATATCTTTATTTATTTCAGCAATTAGTTCTTTGGTAATTTCAGTAGGCGTTTCCTCTTCTTCTTTGATGGGTGGTATTGGGTCTATTTCCTCGAATATATCTATAGGAATCATTTTATTAATTAGTAGTGGTGCTGGTTCTACTTGATTTACAATTTCCTCTGTTTCTTTTGGCGGAGAATTAGGCTGACTCTTTGATTGAGGCTTAATTGGTGATGTTGATGTAGCGTTTGTCGTAGAGTAATTTTTCAAACTGTATTGGGTTACAAGGATTTTATTAACTGAACCTGGTGTTTGGACTGCGTTAGGAGATGACGGTGGTCTGATCAACGGGAAAGCCTGTTTTATCCTAGGTGAAGGTAGCCCCGGCGAACTTTTCATCCTAGGTGATGTTGGTACTGAAGAAACTTTCAATCTAGGGGAAGTAGGTCCCGGTGATAACGGTGTAGGTGATAAGGGATCTCCCGACCCGTCTGCTTTTGGTACATATATAACTGAAGCGAAACTATCCTCTGAATCCACACTAGTATCACTTTGAAGACTACTGTCTTTTGAAGAATCTGAACCGTCTTCTCTGGAATGTCGCCTTTCTGGGTAATTTTTGTCATTATTAACATTATTGTCGCTCGGCGTAGGAACTTCTGGTACTGGCCCATGGCTTTTCCAGCCTTGGAGCATTCTGACAAATACAGTCACTTTATCTATATTCGTTGTCGACGTTTTGAACTTACTAGTGAGGACGTTTTTAAGAGACTGGAATTTTTTGGCAGTAGTCGCCGACGTAGAGAAAATGGAGTCTCGTATGGAGTCTAATGCACCTGGTCTACGGTATAAGTATTCCTCATTAAGCGACGCTTGTTTTTGAATATTTTTTCGTAACCGTTCCTTTTCTCGTAATCGTTCCGCTGACATTAACTCTTCATTTAACGAAGTCTGTTTGAAAACACCTGGTTTCTTTGACTGCATTTTCAAGGTATGAATTTTGAAGTTGGGCATTTCTTCTACCATGCTTTTCATATCAGTCGGTTTATCTAGATCTTCATCGGCATCGTCTTCATTTATCGATTTTTTTTGTTTCACTAATTTAGGTTTTTTGCGTTGTTCAGTGGCAACGGTGGCTGGTGGTTCTTGTGGTGGTGGTTCGTTGTCATCTCCTCCGAGACTTGGGAGGCTAGACCGTGATCGTACAAGTGCCCTCCGCTCTATGTCCGCAATATCGGTTAAGCTTCGGGATTTTAAAGTGGACGACTCAGAAGGTTGCGAGACGAGTCGTGGTGGGAGGACTTCATCCAAACGTCTTAACTCAATGGGGAGATCTGCGGCGGGTGGTTCAGGTCGGACACAAGGACGAGGCGTGACTCTAGTGTTCAGCCCCCAAGAGGGCAGGAACGAGCGGCGGCCAGCGAGCCGCTGTAGAGCTCGGCGTACGAACGAGTAACAAGTTTCATTGGGCGACGAAAGCGACGATGAGCCTGGGGAACCGTCTCGACTTTTCCAAGGCTCGGAAATGCTGTGAAAACGAGAATGACGTTTAAATTCATGCATTTTAAAGTTATAATTGGAGAATGTATCTGGAGGATATTGTAATTGATTTTAATAATTGATAATGTGCATTTGAAAGTATATTTGAAACTAAGGTGTTATACCAAAATAATGATTGTATTAAAACTTACTGATCATTGTCGACAGAAAGAAATCTGGGTGCCGGTGTTGGCGGACAAAGAGTTGCTGGCCGATGCCAGGGGATTAACACATCCTGAAATATTGTAATCACCATTAATAAGACCATTAATAAGTATCAAAAGTATATGCACGAGATATAAATTCTTCTGCAATAATAAATCGACTACTATAATTTCTCAATTCTAAATAGAAATATTGCAGCTAATTTATTGTGTTATTTCCCGATCATGTACTTGTGGGAATAAGAAAAATTAAGTAGGTATATAAATCTTTGAATTTCAAAGCCGATGTAGATTTTTTTCAAGTGCATAAAAGTTGAAAATATTCTAATTGGTGAGTGAAATGTAAAAGTAATCCTTAAAATGTTTCAGAAACTATAACTGTATAACTGTTTGAATTGCCAACAGTAAAATTAATTACGTTTTCGAAAGTATATACAAGGTGAACAATTTTTGATTGGTCACAGAAATATAAAGGTAATTGCTCACATTTCTGAGAGAGTGAAACAGCTGAACAATTTCCGACCTGCGATTGAAATGTAAAAGCTATTGATAGGCAGATTACGATTTACTGTCTGACCTGTGAATGAAAGTTCCGTCCCTCGTGCTCCATGGCCCAGACGGTGAGCAGCAAGCGACCACCGATCCGGGTGACTCTAGCGAGTTCCCGGAGCGCCATCGCGCGGCGCTCCACCGTCGCGAAGTGGTGGATCACCGCTATAGACAGCACCGCGTCGAACGACTCATCTCGGAACGGTAAACAAAGGTTGTCGCATACGACCACCTGTATACATTTTGTTGTTATTAATAAACTACCAAAAAACATAGCATTAAAGCAGCAAAAAAGCAGTGATAGCCTAATGGTTGAAACTTGGCCTCTCGATCGGGAGGTCCGGGGTTCAAATCTCAGGCATGAACCTCTGTATCATGTGTGTATTTGTAAATAAATTATCACTTGCTTTAACGGTGAAGGAAAACATCGTGAGGAAACCGGAAAGTTCTTTAAAAAAAGTTCTCAAAGGTGTGTGAAGTCTTGGCCAGCGCGGTGACCTATGGCATACACCTCTCTCACTCTGAGAGAAGACCCGTGCCCAGCAGTGGGATAATAATGGGTGGACGACGAATAAATTACCGCTCTTGTAACTCATAAGAAAGTGTCAACAATGATACTCTGTGTCCAGACTTTTTTATGTTACGGAAATAGCAAACGAGCATGCAGCCCACCTGGTGGTAAGTGGCCACTGCCGCTCATCATCAT
>DWPW01000569.1:0-11124 GCA_018252015.1 Astraptes brevicauda
GGTGTGGCGGTGGTGCTGCCGGAGTCGAACCCCAAAGGGTTCTACAACCTTAAAATTAATTAAATTAGATTTTCAATCAATATTTAATTGAAAACAACGTACCAACACACATCCATTTATCTTATATTATTTTATTTTTATTTTATGGACACATTATAATTTATTATCAACGCATATATTACTGTGACTACGTTATCCGAAATAACTTTGAAGTTACATGAATAAGTGTTATAATTTTCCACAAATACCGTTTCTCGTTCAATAGATACAACGGGCGAGCGAGGAGCCTTATATTTATTAAAAGACTTCTAATCAAATGTAAGTTCGTTACCTTATCTATTGCCAAATATTTAATGAATT
Organism: Astraptes brevicauda; assembly: GCA_018252015.1. NCBI lineage: Eukaryota > Metazoa > Arthropoda > Insecta > Lepidoptera > Hesperiidae > Astraptes > Astraptes brevicauda. The sequence continues at coordinate 361 of DWPW01000569.1, forward strand.
AATCTTTAACTTTCAAAAAATATGTTTGACTTTAAAGATTTTTTTAAAGAAAATGAATCAAACGAGCTCCCATGGACATCTGTGATCAACCCCAGATAAGATTAAAGTCCTACCTAAGGTTTTTTTCTATAGTTTAGTAATAACAAACGAGTCAGTGCACCTGCTTGTATGTAGCCCCTATCAACTATGGACATCTGAAATCATACTCAGATAAAATCAAAGTCCTTATTGAGGTTGGTCACAGATGCGCTGTTTTCCCTGAGGACTAAGTTGGAACGCCTCGGATAATTATATCTATCTTACCCCACCTTTCAGACCAGAATAAAGCAGCGCTTAGCACAGCTGTTATTATTAGAAATCCTGCTTCGTAAAGCTTGAGGAATTGGGAGACAATATTTTAACATATTATTTCATTCTAGATACTGAAGGTTCACCTCGAGTTTTATGAGAATCGGATTGGTTGAAGCTAAGTTATTATAAATTATATAAAATACAGTGGTAAAGATAAGGGGTTCAATTATTTACGATTCCCCAAAGTTTCATCCTCGTTTAAAAATGTAACATGATATAGGTACCTATAAACATAAGTGGTAGCTGTTATGCACGTAATAGCAACTGACATTCCACCCGCGACGATTTTTCAGAAAATAAAGTAGCCTAAGTTACGCCTTAGACGTTCAGCTATCTTCCAGTGAAAGTCCAGTCTAAATCAGTCCAGCCGAAGCCGAATCGAGCCTGCAAACTTTAGAAGTTTACTTCAGCCAAATATATAGACAGACAGACAAACAAATGTATTTTTGTTATAGGTACCACGTATACTTCCATATACATTTAGTAAAATATTATTTTGATCTTACAAACAGACCTGTCAATTTTATTTATTTGTATAGAGTATATATATAAATTGGCAAATATATTTCTCTGTTACCGTATTATAACATACATCTCTAAGTAGATATAAGTATAATACACACCTACACACGTAATGCTTAATTTGTACGTCTAAGACAGATATCTCGAAAACAAATATAATATCTTATTCTCGTTGAGCAAACACGTCTTTTACATGTCTCACTTCACATAATCTGTCTCATTCCCATCTTCACGCAGTCACGCGGATTTGCGGAACAATTTCCTGTATTCGAGCTTAAGAACACGCGATGTGGATAATTGAAATGGGTCCCAAGCAGTACTTTATTCCAGCGCTTCTCAATCTTAAAACACCTTTGATAAAATATGTTTTAATTCAATGTATTTGATTTTCCTAGGATTTTTTTTCAGAGAGTAAGATGTTAGTTTAAACCAGTGAATCGAAGATATAGAACAATTGAGTCGTTTTATGTAAATAGGTGAAATCTACATTGCAACGGTGCCATATATCTATATAATTTGCTTAGCTTTGTTTAAATAAAAGAAAATAATAACATAAAGGGATTATACGTGACGTTATCAACAACTTTGAGAAATGATGGAGTATCCATTAAAGTTTTAGCAAGTAATATTCGCACTAAGCGAAATAGTAATTGCGTTTGAACTAATTATGCCACGGGGTAATAGTGGCAATATTCTGGAGCTTTCAAACTATTCCAAAATTGTATTGCACGTGCTTGCTTGGAGCGAGATCAAAGTAATTCATCTTGTTCACGTATAGATACGGGAGTTGGCACTCTATTGCGTTTTATAAGTTCAACCATAAAGTAAATTTTACCTTATTTCCTTGTACATAGAGCACACGCTACAGCACTATGAATTAAGTAACTGTAGTAGATAAATTACCAGCATTCAGAGCCAACTTCAGTGAATAGTGAGCGAAGTAGCTCGCCATGATCGAAAAACCATTACGGAGGTATGAATGGCCGACTTTTACCTTTACGCATTCAATGTGACGTTGAAAAGAAGTTCGTGTCACCGTGCTCGTTATACGTACCCATTATAGCGACCTACCTTAAAGCGTTCTGTAAGACGACAGCGAAACAGAAATTGAAATGAACTTTATTTTTCTTGCAAAATCGTATACAGTATAAAATATGAATATTATAAAACCTCAAACCAATTTAGAGGTGAAGCAATCCATTACATAAATGTAGTTCTAGGTATGGTCGAGTTGAATCACTTCACTAATTAACTAATTAATTATGTCTCTTGTGTATTCGTATTACTTATATAATAAACAGAACGTAAACAATCTATTGAGTGCGTGTGAAAACGAGAAGTAAATATATTAGTTAGGCAAAACGGACAGCAGCAAATAGGCCAAAGTAAGTTTTAAAGGTGGTAGAAGCCTTTGTGGTTCGACTCCGGTGGCACCACTGCCACACCTATTTCTGCCTAATATCAGCAGTGTCAAGCGCTGCTGTATTCTGGTTTCAAGGGTGTGGTTAGGGAGACATATTATTCGAGACGTTCCAATTTAGCCCTCAGGGGTAGCAACGCATTTGTGGCCGACCTCACGTGGGATTGCGATCCTATCTGCGGTTGATTACAGATGTCCGTAGGCGGCGGTGGCCACTTACCACCAGGTGGACTGCATGCTCGTTTGCTATTTTCATAACATAAAAAAGTGCTATATTTTGGACCTCATCATTGCCTATCACCATAATATTCATAGGCATAGACTAATCCAAACAATAAGAATGACCGCTATCTTTCAGCTTTCTGTTTGCACTGACCTTAAAACTTTTTGACTTGAATCCATTCAATAAATTATTTTTGTATTGGCATACTGTCATGTATGGAAATCGGGAATAATAAATTAAAACTAATAAAATGCTTGTCAAATATTTGTGAATACCAATTATCTTAAATCTATCAACGCAGCGTGGTATAATATAACCTTAATCATATTCAAACATGAATTTCCATACTAATTATATATAACGGTAGTTTATACTTATTGTATACATGAATATTTATAGACGTAGAAACCTTACATTAATACTATACTATTCGTAATAAAATTGCGTATCTCTTCTCCTATTGATACCTACGTTTACAATCCATTAAGTAAATTAGACTTGAAATGGGCAGTACAACTTACAAAACGAAGAAATCTGTACATATTTTGTACAGATTTCTTCGAAGCGAACTCTTCCATAAATAACGTTAAAGGAAACGTGGAAATAGAAAAGTCGCGTAGTGTCCTCAAACTAATTACTTTAGTAAAGCGGTTAGTGCTTCGGCAGATGTTCTCAAGTTTTCATATAAATTTGACCTCATGATTATTTCTTTTTCGGTCTTTAAGTTCACCTAATAGTTACCCATGGACATCTATAATGAACCCCAGATAAGAAAAGAGTCCGTTCCGAAGTCAGGCTCAGACATGTCGTGGGTCATGCATTGTTATCTCTGGAGGCCAAGTAAGAGCACTTTAGATAGGTACTTATTTTCTTAACCATATTGTTTAAACCAGAATATAGCAGCACTTAGAACAATGTTAATAACTATCAGGTGTTATAAAATAGCAATAGGATGCAGCTGCGATTCCGGAGTTGAAACACAAAGGCTACTATCACCTTTTAATATAAGAAATCGTATAAACATATTAATTTACGTCCGAAATAGAAGGCTTAGTCACCGAAAGTACTTTTAAAAATAAAGAGATCTCTAAAAATATAAAACCAAACTTTCAATTCTACATGCCCTAACTCTACGAGCTCTAACTTTACAAACTACTGCTTAGTAAAAATATATATGTAGATGAGGCCAAGAAAATTGAATGTATCATAATTGTATGTCGCACATAGATCTATTTTATCGCTTGTAAAATGTAATGATATTTATTTAAGGAACAAAGTCAACGTATATCATCATAAGAGTCACGATAAAACTTTTAATTGTCTCATAGTTTTGGTGTAAATATCATTCCACAAAATATATGAGCCAATAGATCTGATATGCGACTTTTCTAACATAGTTACAAGGTCATCGACATCTTAATGATTCACATAAAAGCCATTACAGTAATTTATTTCTCTTAGGTCATTTAACAAGTACTCGATAGTATGTGTACGTAATAGAAGTATCGAATGGGAGAGACAAAAGCTATAATAAATAATCAATAACGGACTGCTACGTCACTAATAATAAGTTAAAAAATAATTGTAATATATCTTATTTAAATCATTCTTTACTTTTTAATTTAGGACATGATCAGAAGGTAAGTACGTTGATAAGTGCAGCCCCGCGGCTTGTAGATCTCGACTGATCTACAAAGTTAAGCAAAGTCGGGCGCGGTCAGTAGCTGGATGAGTGACCGCCAGTGGCAAAATTTATTGTTCGATTGCATGCCTCGGCACGTAAAGCCGTCGGCACCGGTTATTATCATGGGATGCTAGTCGTTTAAGCTCGTTGGAAGCCTTATGGGCTGTTTAAAAACATTCTACAAGGATTGGTTTCTAACCCGAACTTCATAACCAACACGCATTAGATCAGCATAGTAGGTATACGCTCCAAGCTTCTACCTATTTATAGGAATAGTCCTTCAACTTAACAGCTCAAAGTGGAATATAAAAAGGATTGCTACGGCGATTTTTTGATTAGTTTCTACGACGGGTAATCCCATAATTCAGCCTTAAATAGTAAACACTTAAACTATAAAGTAAATGTAAACAAGTGTAGCTAATAACAAAGAAAGTCACACATGACTGCAAGATGAAGTGCGGGAGAGTATTAGTGGCAACGCGGTGCAAGATGTATCGTTTTCATTCATCCTCATTCATGAACCTCGTACATCACTTATGCGCGCACCATACATATGAATTTACTACTAGGATTTTTTTTCAAACCTTTTATAATTACCGAAAATAAAATTTGCAAGTATGACAAAAATGTACGCAATTTTTTGACTTTTTAAATCCAATAAAAAAATTATGAAATGTGTGTACTATTATGATATTTGTAAATGTGTGTGTATACATTATTGTCCTAAACGTAAAAACTCTTGCACATTTTGTGAATGTTTTAAAATATACCTAATTATATACACATTATTTACAGGTATGTATCTTGAGATCTTTTAGTTTTCAGAACATTTTTTTTTTCAATATTAGTAAGCTCTAAATGTTGAATACCTATTTATTACAATATAGATGATTGCCATTAGAATATAAACCAATAACGCTTCAAAATAAAAATTTAAAAAGAAAGAAATGCTTCATGCGATGATTAACAGTTTTTTATTAGTCTTTTCGATAAATTTTGCTTTTAGGCACTCGGGTTTTTTCGTTTCTATAAAATTATTATTTATTACATTAAAAGCTTTTTAATATTTTGCGACAAAATACTTGTTTTTAAGTGCGGCTTATCAAATTAAACCTTATTTTAATTATAATGAATGTTTTCCTAATGCACAGACGAAAAATACATATAAAATGTAAAGGAGCTGCGATGATTTCCTTTAATGTTGTGAGGCTATAGAGGGGCAGTTGTGAGACGCGTTAATGTCGTGATGTGCAGTGACTAGGAGGAGAAGTGGATGGGTGAGAAGAGCAGAGGTGATTGACGGATGAGGTGGTTTTTATTTGGATTGACAATTTAAGTTTAAAATTTTTAATTATGGTCGAATTTCGACCTTTGTGAATGGTCCGCTATTATACATAAATACGTTAAAAAGACATACATATATTTTGGTAATGATCTATTTACTAGCACTATCATTAAATATCTGTGTTGCTATTATAAAAAAATCTTATTCCCTTCTCTTTTTTCAACTCAGACTCCGGTGTCATATTTAAACATAATATAACCGATGTTACTACGAAACTTAAGACGAATCCAACAATACCCCATCTATCAAATTACGTTTGCCGTCTGAATTGATGAGTGTGCAAAAAAAACTAACATACGCGCGAAAAAAATCTCTGGTAGTCGGATATAACTAAGATATACAAAAGTTATTTTGATTATGTTATGGTATATTGGAAGCACATCAAAGCGTATAGTCATCTATAAAGTTCCTACACAGAAAGTTACTTGTTTAGTTTTTCGTCCTAGAATACGTTTTCTAGTTAGCTAATAACCGCGATATATTTTGTAAGCTGACAGCAGACGCCGGGCATCACATCTATCATGGACTTTTAGTCGGGAACAGTTTTCACTACGTATGGAATAAATTATTTGCTTCAAATTATATTATATACTTCACCTTATTGTACTTTTTGTTATTTAATAAATGTTGCGAGGCATTTTTTTTTACTTTAACATTTTTGGCATGTTTTTTTTTTTTAATAAAACATCAGTGTATTTTTGCTATAAATGTTTGCGGAGTATACCAAGGCAAGGACAATGACAATCATATCGTAACATCGAGATTTAATTCAATTTTCGAGTGTCTAAACTTATTTGATATCAAAATCAAATGTTGTAATGTTGACCTCTGTTTAGGTGAAAAATGTTAATGGTGTGTTTTAGTCACTTACTTTTAGAAGCATTGCATGTCCGTTTCATTATGGTTAAATAGTCCAAATGAACAATTCGTCGTCGTCGTCAATATTATTTTCACGCTGCTGGGACCCGGTCTCCCCTCAAGTCAGAGGGGTGTAGGCCATAGTCTACCGTACTGGCCATGTGCGAATTTGTGGACTTCACATACCTTTGATGTCTTTTTTAAGAACTTTCAGGCGTTCAGGTTTCCACGATGTTTCCCTTCATTGTTAAAGCAAGTGATAATTTATTTTTAATACGTACATAAATTCAAAAATCAGAGGTGCGTGTTTTTGATTAGAACCTCGGACCCCCCGATTGGGCGGTCAAGTTTCAACTATTAAGCTATCACTGCTAATATAGTAATATCATAGGCAATGATTGCGTTTCTTAAATTTAAAGGTCAAAATATACTTTGGTAATACGAAAACAGTTATCATGTATCCAGATGTAATTCAGTGGAAACCTAACAATAAAATTTATGAGTACTTAGAAATTCCAAGCTTTTCTCATCTCACATAATGCTTATTTCGTGTTCTCGCAAAGTTTCATTTCAATTATAGAAATGTGATTTACAAAACAACCACTCAAAAGAAAACTTTATGGCTAAATTTAGTTCTGTAAAGTGGTTTTAAAATTTGCTACATTAAACAGAAAAACGCTCAATTTCGATTCGATTAAAAATTAGTTAATGTTTATACGGAGGCAGAGAAGTGGCATATATCTTTAAAGCAATCCATATTAACTACCAGAGTATACTTATTTTAGACTATCCTTTAGTCTAAAAGGTGAAAGGCATTCCTTTGTTGTCCCGTTAATTTAAATTGTCTCTGGCTATTACGCCAAAATTTCGATTGACGTAATAAAGTTCAATTTAAGATAAAAATGGTAGAGAATCATTCTGGATTAGACTATCAAGTCAAGTTTAAAATCCTATATCAAGTCAAAATTGAGTTTTGGCATAATATTGTGGTGGAATTACATTTGTTTTATCAGCTTCCATGCGAAAAGTTCACCAAAACTCTAAGATTCCTACACGTTTGCCTCACAAACAAAAGGAATAGGCGGTCGAAAATTGCTTCGTTTTATTACTGCGGGTAACAGGGTATTGCGGGCCAAAGTTTCTTTTTATTACGAGATCTTCTCAGCGTAACCGTAATTTGAATAATATATCGATTATGATCATGGCATTGAGTATCGGAATGTCATTTCGCGTGATTGTCGAAGACATCCTTACGCACGGAAAATGCTAACGGCGAATATTTTTATTAATTTCTATACGTTGGTATTTTTAGATTTTTTTACTTCCCAAAATATCTCATTGTACTTTCATACTTTTCCGAAAGTATTATTAGTTGTATAATTCAATATTTTCGTTTATTATTTTCGTCTTGCACTCCAAAATAATTTAAAAAAGTGATATGATTATAAAAATGCGATATGTAATGTGATGAAAATAATAATGTTTCCAAGACATTTTTCATGATTTAACTCAGACAAAGTAACATCGACAGTTTAATAGATTATTGTTGTTACTTCCAAACTCCGTCGATTCGCTAAGAAAATGGTCAAAGTTTTTGTAGTTCTTGGATAGATGGCGCTAAAGGCCTTTAATGGGCTTTAATGATTAACTGCTGTAGTAAATTACACTTAACGTGTCGATAACATTTGTTCGCTTTTTGTTTCAAATTGACACAACCCTGACATTGGTAGCCATTTTTTGGCAGCTTCAGAAAAGTCATTTTACATTTTATGCAATGGAACAAAAACATTCTCCTACCTAGGTACATATATGTATGGTAGTAATAGACCAGACATGTGGAGGAAAATCCATGTGTGATGAAACTGGCCATAAGTAGTAATTAGTTCTGAAATATAATTACATGTTAAATGTAAATCAATTCGAGATGGTATCGATGGTACGTATATCTGTGCTGTATAATATATGATGAAGTAGACACTGGTGCATATTCTTAGATTAGAAATACATAGATCGGCAATATCAAACGTCAAGCGATACCAAAATACGATTGTTTATGTGAGTGTGATGTCAATGTATGAATTGCTAGTGTTAGTCATTTGTACTAAAATGTTATCAATACCGATCAAAATACAGACATAATTACCAATTATGATAAGGTGTTTTTTCTCGGTGATGAAAAAAAAAACTATTCCTATCGATTTATTATAGTTAAGTAGACCAGGAATAGATATTAAATACCACAGATATATTATCCTACTGGCATTGATAGATAGGCACTATCAAGACAAGTTCATATAAACTCACATAGATAATAAATTCGAACACATGGCTGTAATATAAATAAAAGGGAATTCAGATATAATATTTTATAACTAACCTGCAAGCTGAAATATCGATAATATTTTATCGACATTGTCACAGCTTAGCAATTTAGGTTTAGAATAGCCAGAATTTTCGTATTTGTTAACATTTTTATTTTTATTTCTGTATATTCAGAGCATCTATTTGATAAAACTTGATAGTTTTTCCCATCTTCTTGAATATGACACTATTTTAACAACTCTACAATACTGCATTAAAACAGCTAAACACCTAAGGTCGTACTTACATGTAAAATATCTAATTCTGTGCGTTTCCTTTTTTGGATGTCTTATATTAAGGTATATTATATGTAAATCAAGTCTATTTAATTCTATTTCAACACTTTTTAATGAGATTTTGTCCATAAAAGCAAGATTTGTTTCAACCACAAAAAATGACAGATCAATCCAGGTGGATGTCGTGTACGTGAATGTTCTCGCCTGTCTATCTAACACACGTATGTACTATGCTCTGACTCTTTCCATTTCCGATCTATGAGTATAATTTATCTATGTGTATATTTGTAATCGACTAGTGTAAATCGTCGAACCATATGGTTTCACACTATGGTTGTGGAATGTATAGATAAAAAATCTTAATAAAATAAAAATAAAAATGATACTTCAAGAGATGTTCTATCGGCCTCTTCTTAATAATTACTTTTAATTTTATACCGAACATGTTTTCTATAGAAAAAAATATGATTACTTCACCTATCAGTTTTCGCAATCTGCATAGATCTAGTTCAAAAGAAAGTTTTACTAAAGGAAATTTTACTAGTTTAAAAAAGTTAGTGCAAAAGAAGCGTAAATAAATTTAAATCAGCTCCGTCATAAATAATACAACAAAGTTTATATCAAACGCTGCGCCTCTTCCGCGGCGCCTTGGGAAAGAAATGTTAATTACTTTTACGGCATTAAACTTTCAACTCTTAATTTTTATAGTCTGATAATAATTTAATTTATATGGTGTACCATTATATTTTAACTCATTTACATAAAACGTCATCAACCTTTTATATATTATTTAATTAATAGTCAAGTGAAGGGGCGTGTTGTCGGGATATTATCGAGAAAAAATAAACATTTTAATTTACGCTAGAAAATTCTCAATGTATGTATGTACTACTAAACTTCTTGTAATAACTTTATAAGGTTACGTACTTAAAGAGTAAAAAAAACAGAGTAGTACTAGGCGTCCGCTACAGGTCTGTCTATCTGTCCGTCTGTCGCAGGAATCTATCTATTGGACCGTAATAGGTAAATACTTGAAATTTTAACAAAATGTGCATTTTTGTATAACTGCCGCTATATCAACATATATTAAAACTTAAAAAGTTCATAATACAAGATATTTTTAGAAATTTTGTGGTTTATCTATTGAATAATTTTAAACTTACTTGACTAGTACCATACTGTGCATTATGACAAATTTAAGTCCAAAATGGCCGCTGCTACAACAGGCGCATTACATACATTTTTATAAATACCTAAATATGGGTATCAAATGCAAGGGCTTGACTTATAGGATACTGTTCACTATGATAAACTTCATTAGCGAGATAGCCGCTGCTATAATAAGGTGGATTACATATATTTTTTACAAACCCTCTAATATGGGTATCAAAGAAGTGCCTAATCCTTCTCATGCTGATTCTCGTGCATTATTTGATTTTACGGAACCCTCCATGTGCGAGTTCTACTCGCACTTGGCCAATTATTCTATGTTTTTCCGGTATATTTATTGATATTTATATTTTTTACCGAGCGTGTACTTCTATTACTCTATCCTAGTATAATAAAATACTAAAACATAAACATTGAAAATTGGTTATATAAATCTCTGCGTGTACCACATTGACTCGCATTCGCACCAATTTTTATGTATCAACTTTGGAAATTAGAAGTCTTACTTTACTTTTTTATCGATATATTCTCGATTGTAATCGAGTCAATGAGAATTAATGGTAATAATAACTATAAGCTCCCTTAAACTTAAAC
>DWPW01000570.1:0-11116 GCA_018252015.1 Astraptes brevicauda
CTGTTTTAAACGATACTAAATTTATAATATTTTATTATATAATATAATACAATTAATATAACGACATTTATGATGACACATTTAAGATTTTTAGAAACATACAAAACTAAACTATGATTATTGCCTTTAAAACTATATTAATCATGACTATGAAACTTTACACTGTGAGTACTCAGACTAGTCAGTCAAAATAAGAAAAAAGCTATTTCTTTACTCAGATTGCATTGTAGAGTAATCGTAATAGGTAATTAGGTATACCAAAATTCTCCTTCCACATTTTTTGTACTTGTTACATTTTGCAGCGCCTACATCCCAAAAATTATGTCTGTATAAATATTGTTATGTTTGACATTCCGACATCGTATTTTAGCAGAATTTATTTTAAGTATAAATTTAAATAAAATATCATTTATTTTGATGTAGTTTAGACAACTCCACAAGACAAAATATTGTGCCAGAGTCGGACACAGTTGATCATTAATAAGTAATGTCTGTGAATTTCTTAAACCTTATCAATTCGATGATATCTTCATATATAATGTAGATCGTTATCAGATGTACAGATGAAATAATACTCGTTGTAATCAACGTCGTGTGTGGTCCCCCTTATGTCTCTTTAGGGAGTGCCTACGTACTATATGAGCCTACGATAAAAAAAACATGAAACCTACACGTGATGCACGTGTTCATTTGCAAATAATCTTATTTTGAGATATGGACGTGAAAACGACCCACGGCAATTAACGCTATTAATTGCGTCCGCAACAGCTTAACAGAATTGGATACTGACAGATTGAAAATTACAGATTTTTATTGTGATTAAGAATGTTTACGTTTATATTAATTTCCACTGTATTATATAACAAAATGGCATGCAGGTAACCGCATGACTAGTGGTGTACAAAATACGGAACCCACACTATTCGTAAGCGATAATGACATATCCGCATTTTAAATTGCAAGTCTTGCAGTTTTAAAAAACTACAAGTTGTTAGGGATTAGGGAGACATATTTATTGGCTACATATAACATGGAAGTATATAACGAGCTTGCAGTCCCCCTGATGACACTAGTGGCCACTACCGCCCATGGAGACCTGTGATCAACCCCAGATGAGATTAGGAGTCCTGCCTGAGGTCGGCCACAGATGCGTCGCTACCATAAAATTGTATAGCCCACATCACTATGATAACAGAGATGATTCTAACAATACCACATACATTAAAACACGTCAAGCCGTTAGTGCTGTGGGGCCTTTAGTATTAGTATCGGTGACTCGCGTGGCGGAACCATCACCATACCGCTCTGACACGCAGTGGGTTCCTAGTTCGAGACAGATATCTGAATTATGAATTTAGATTTCTGTTCTGGGTCTGGGTGTTTGTGTATTCGTCTTTGTGTGTTTCCATGGTATCCATGACACAGGAGAAATTTCTAGTGTGGGGTGACGAGCATAGAAAGCGTATTGTTTTACCTTTAGGGCTAACGCGTTCAATGATAGCAACGCTCCCGGTGGGTGTGAGCAGCTGCTTGGCGCGGCGCGCGCGGCGCCGCTGGCACTCGTCCAGCGACTCCATCCGCGCGAACTGCTTCTGGTGCAGCGCCGCGAAGTTCGGCAGCCGAGTGCGCGCCGGGGCCGCCTTGGACGGCGTTGGCGCCTTCTTCGACGGTGTGTCGGGCTCCGGTAACTTGGCTGACATTTTATATGTAGGATATAAGTTCTATAGAGCGAGGTTGAAGGTGGCAAGATCAGAGTTAAGGTGGTAGGACTGTGTGTGGTTCGAATCAATCGGCACCGCGGCCACATCAATTTCCGACTAATAACGGCAGTGTTAAGCTGCTGTGTTCTGGTCTGAATTTATCCGAGTGGTTCCAACTTAGTCTTCAGAAGTAGCAACCTATTTGTGGTCAACGTTAGGTAGACTTTGATCTTGTGTAAAGGCCGTCACAGATGTCCATAGGTGACCAACAGATGTACTGCATGCTCATTTACTACTTACTATAAAAAAAAAACCTATTTAGATAATAGTTAATCAGAAATGTTGACTATATGGTATAAGCAAACAAATAACTTTTGCTTATGTAAGAACTATTCTTATAGTTTTTAAGTATCGCCCTTACGACTTAAGTGCTTACCACAATAGGCATGGTGACAGATTTCCAAATTACCTATAATGTAAATACATTTATTTCAGCAAAAGATTATGTGTCTATGCCATATTAGCACTTATTCTATGTATTCCGTATTAATGGTGAAGAGGTGGCGGTGGAGGTGGTTCCTCGCATGTGACATGACGTCTTGCTGGTGACGTCACGTCGCAACATTGCACACAAAAATTGCAAGTGATATATTCATGAGTACTGAGACATTCACTCTGTATAGCGTTTTAGTTAAGTCTGCAGTATTTTAACTATTATTGTATTATCGAAAATACATTTAATCTTAAATTATAGATTTAAAATGGCTCACTTGTTTGAATCCTGTCAACATATTTGTTCATTAACATGATTTATTCTTGATTCTTTAATTATCAACATGCCTATTCATACATTTAGGCCGAGATCAAACAGTAAATCCATAGTTTTCTAGCTGGACCCACGGCTTCGCCCGCGTAGAGATCGTATCGAAACCTTCCTCAAGAATTACACTATCTTTTAGTAGAAATCGTATTAAAATCCATTCAGTACATTTTGAGAAAATCGATTACAGACATACAGCTATTGGGGACTTTGTTTTACCATCCATAGTTTTGATGAGCAGCGTAGTGGAGCGGTTACCACACCTGTCTGACGCGCAGTGGGTCCCGGGTTCGATACTCGGCCAGACAGATATTTGAATGATAAATTTATATTTCTGTTCTGGATGTTTGTGTATTTGTCTTTGGTGTTCCATGGCACCCACGACACGGGAAAGTCCTACTGTGAGGCTATGCGTGTAGGAAGCGTTATTACTATTATTATCGTTATTATAGCTTATGTTCAACAAACCGGTGGCGCTGACGGTCCTCGGCCTGGACAGCCTGTCGACGGAGTGCTGCAGGTCGTCCGCGAGCCGCTTGCGTTTCGCGCGCGTCTCCGCCTCGTTGTGCGTGAAGGAGCGCTTCCGACCAGCTGGACGGACCTCCGATGATACTGGGAATTTGATATGATAGTATTGTTATAAACCAACAACTATAAAGCTCTTAAGGTTGTTAAGAGTATAATTATATTTTCTTAGTGGGAGGAGGGATTCTTGAGACATGATCAAAGGGTAGTCAGTCCTTTTTTTATTCTTTGAAAGTAGCAAACGAGTATGCAGTCCAGCTGGTGGTAAGTGGCCACTGCCGCCCATGGACATCTGTAATCAACCCCAGATGAGATCACAGTCCTACTTATGTGACCACAGATTCGTTGCTACTCTTGAGGACTAATTTAGACACCTCGCATAAGTATGTCTCCCTTACCACACCCTTCAGACCAGAACACAGCAACGCATATCACTGTTGTTATTAGGCAGAAATAGTAGCGGCGGTGGTGCTGCCGGAGTCGCACCTCAAAGAGTTCTACCACCTTTAAGTCTGTAACGTTAGTTTGAAAACATTTTTAGAAATAATGGGATTGATAGATAATGTAAAGGTATCAATTTTATATATGTATGATATTACAATACAGACAGTTTGCGACAAGAACAAAAGGAAATATTTATATTGTCATTTTTATTAATAATTAATTGAAAATTGTACCTTAATAATGGAAATTTTGATTTAAAATAATGTTTGTTTACCTTTAATTAGACATATTTATATTTGTACGCCATTCATGGCAGAATAAATGGAACTAAGAAAAATTAACACCAATGTACCATCTTATTCTACAAATAAAGATATTTGATTTGATTTCATTTGAGTGTACAATATATAGAAATAAAAAAGTAACTTACCACTATCATCAAAAACAAAACTCTTGTTAGACCCTTTCAGATTAGACTTGATGATTCGCCCCTTGATTTGTGTGACCACTGCAGCACTGTTCACTGGGCTGCAGAACATTACCTTGGTCTGTCTCGGACCGATATCCCCCAGTGAAGACCTTCGGAGGGATTTCTCTATTGACCGTGTCACATTCAGTATGCTTTTCTCTTTTTGAGCACTTTTCGAGAGAGGGAACGGAGTGCGTCCTGGAGATTGTAAAGATTTACGTTTAACTGGAGTCTTTTCAGCAGATACATTCAATTTTGGAGAAGTTTCATCTGGCCCCTCCTTTGTAAATGTACCCTCACGTTTGAGCGGGGTGACCGGTGGCTGAACTTCAGAATTTTCTGTAGTATTACTGTTTTCTGAAATGTGAGATTCGTCTACACTGCTTTCTATTAACACGGGTGTGTAGTTCAGAATATTCTCCGTTTTAGACTCATCACTAGTAATGCTAATACGTGAATTATCATCAGATTTATCAAAAGTGACATTGGTAGCAGAATCTGAGCTGAACAGAGATGACTTTTTAGAATCATTCTCCGATTTGTCAGAGCCCTTTTTTTCGGTGTCAAAAGTGGTGTTCAATTCTTTACTATTATCATCTTTGTCAATTGTGTCACGTTTGGATAAAGAGGCTCTGCTTTTTGATTTTCTGTCAAAGGTAGTATTCAAACTATTTACAGAGTCATTTGATTTTTTGCCTTTTATTGATAACCTCCTATTCTTCGAAAGCTCTATATCAAAAGTTGAATTTTTTGGCTCTACCTCATCTCCTTGAGGCTCTATCTTGTCAAATGTAGCATTTGGGTCTTTTGTTTCATTTTCACAAACATCTGTTTTGTCAAAAGTAGAATTTTTTATTGACGATTGCCTTTTCTTGGTAATCTTTTTCTCCCATGTAATATTTAGACCTGCATCATATGATTTATTAAATGTGGTATTAGGATTATCACTTACCAACTCATTAACTGACACATTTATTTTCTGATCATCAGTAAACTTACTATTTTTGATGGTATTAACATCTTCTGTTTTATCAAAGGTAGCATTAAGGTTTTCTTGCCCTTCAGGTTCTATTGAATTCGTTGATACAATAGCTTCATCATTGCCAGTGACTCTGTTGTGAAGAGGGCTGCCAGAAGCACTGTGGAAGGAATCCGCAGACATATTTAACATCCTTATTCCATTCTGTTCTACATCTTGCTTCTCAGTAAAAGACGATTTCTTCTTCTTACCGCCTTTCTTCTTTAAAATGACCCGTGTTTCTATATCAATCTTAACAGCATCTTCTAAGGATGCCTTCTTCTGGTTTTTCTTTTTCTTATTCTTCTTTTTGCCATTGGCAGTTGATTTTGCCACAACATCCTCAATGTTTACATTGTTTTCCACATCAAAAACGCTTTCAAATTCATCAAATATTTTCTTCCCTCTGCGGGTTTTGACAGTATCCTTTTTATTATCAATATTATCGCCAACATTATCAGACGCAGGTGTATGAATATTGTGGTCTTTAAGAGTATTCCTCCGAGTTCTCCGCTTGGGTTTTTCCTCAGTGGTTCCACTGGACACGCTGGCGGTGTCCTCGTCTGCTGGATAG
The DNA here is from genome assembly GCA_018252015.1 of Astraptes brevicauda. NCBI lineage: Eukaryota > Metazoa > Arthropoda > Insecta > Lepidoptera > Hesperiidae > Astraptes > Astraptes brevicauda. The sequence goes on from DWPW01000570.1 coordinate 5,551, forward strand.
CTCACATAATTACCCTTCTTTTTAATAACCACTTCTACATTTTCCTTCTGTTTCTTATTCCGAGTTTTTCGTTCACTTTGTAATATTACCGGAGCAGCCGCCACGGGACTCAGCTGTGGGGACCCATGAAGACCTGGAATTATTAACGCCATTGTCTTGAATATAAACACTCTCAAACTTTACTTAAGAAAATAGTCGAGTTATATTCCTAGCCTTCAAAGAAATATTAAAAAGTGAGTTCGTTGTACTAAATGACATCATAATAACTAAGGATTATGCAATGGTACCATAAGTCTTCTTAAAATAAATTGAATTTAAAATCAAAATTAATATTTACTCAGTAATTATGTTTAGACGTATTGTAAAACTTACGTTTGCCAGATCTGGTTGACATATTTTCTTGTAACAATATTCTGTCTTATTTTTCATAAAACTAAATCAGTGTAATACCATATTATTCACAAACAAGCAATGTTTACGTTGCCATACATTTTCGTTTAAGATTGAAACGTTAAAATTGAATTTTCAAACTGTTGTCAAAGTCAACACTCGCGTATTAGAATAAGTTCGGATATTCGTATTACATATGAAAGAGGTCTAAAATACTTCAAAAGATATATTATTTCCTCAAAAAACTTTTTAGGCTTTTATTGCAATACTCACTGCTGTTAGCATTGCACCAATCTTATCTGGACAATAAAGGTAAATTAATATAATTAGAAAATGGCTGAATAGATTCAAAATTTTGTCATATAAGAGATATATTAAAAACAAAATAACCATACGTTTGTTCCCTTCTTACAATGTTCCTCTCTTTCTTCCTTTTTGAAAACTCCAAGGAAAAGTCACCTGCTGATGTAATTGTCAATGTCATAATAAATCCTAACGACCGCGGGCGAGTAACGCAGATGTGTTTCGTTTAGTCAATTTTCAATCGGTTACGGTTTCATTCATAAATATGTGTGACATGTATTTAAGTCAGGCGTTTGAAAATTACGCGCACGTTAGCGATTGTGTTCAGTGAGATTATAACCAAGCATGTTGTTCCGCGGATTGTAACGGCAAGTTGTATGAGTCAGTAACGAAAACAATGGAGCGGCCGTGTCTGATTGTCTTAGCGGTAATTTGGTTGTATTGTGAGTATTGTAGTGGCGACCGCGGCGACTACATCGGCTGCTACAAGTTCAAAGACGACGTTCTAAACACGCACACCGGGCAGTCTGTGGACGCGTGCCTGTCCGCTTGCGAGCAAGTGTTTTACAAGTACGCACTGATCGGGAACGAATCCACGTGTTTCTGTGGCAACGTACCGGGGCCGTTCAAACTTGAGGCCGAGCAATGTAGCACACCGTGCCCCAAAAACGAGACGCAAAAATGCGGAGGCGAAAACGCTGCAAGCGTTTACGACACGGAAGTCACCGCTCCGGGACCGCCCATGTCCTTAGAAGTTATCAACACCACTGAAACCACCGTCCGCATACAGTGGACATCACCCCAGGCGTACACAGTTATTACTGGTTATGTAATTAGAGCAACGGTGCTTGAAACATACGCAGACTTCACCCCTATGCCGATAGAGTGGAGCGTGTCCAACAGCACTCTGTTCACTGAGCTCCCCAACCTACAACCAGGCTCCGTTTACAACATAAGTGTTGCTTCAGCTAACTATGAGGAGCTGGGAGTGTCTATTAGTGTTAAAGTTGAAACTGTTATCGGTACACCTGATCCGAGTCCTCCGGATATAGAAATCCGAGAGCGTCGTGGTCACAAAATGGGTGTACATATACCTGAAGCTAAAAATGTGAACGGACCAGTTTCCATGTACCGTGTTGTAGTTTCTGTTGAGCTGTACCAACAGGGTTTTATTGTGGAGAACCTAAGCAACTTCACATATGCTAACGAGCATGGGTTTCCCTATTGGATAACTGCTGAATTAGATCCAGATGATATCAAAAATGATTTTATTATTGGCGATGGAACCACATACAATGGGTTCTATAATGCTCCACTACCTTTAACTAATGACATAGAGGTCTCACTTGGTGTTGTAAGTGAAAAGAATAATATCAAGAAAATCAGGTATGCAGAGTCAGCTAAAAAAATTATTTTGAATATTAATGAACCGGAAGTTGTATCTCCTCTGGTGGTAGGTCTGGGGGCGGGCATAGCTATCGGTGTAGTACTGTTATTGATTGGTGTCGGTGCGCTGATTGTTTTGCGAAAGAGAATCCAATTGGCAAGATTACAACGAGGCTCTCAGTCGATGCCTCTCAGCCTCAGTGAGCCCTGTATGGAAATAGAAAACTCTGGCTTTCTGCAAGATGAAGATGAAAGGGTGGATTACTATGGAAATTTAAAACGTAAGTTGTGGAACATACCCAGAAACCTTATCGATATAGATATTTCTTGTGTAGTTGGTATTGGCAACTACGGGAAATTTACAAAATGCAAGGTTCAGCAACACGGGGCACAGACTTCTGGGCTGGTGCAAGTCGTGTCAGACAGAGAATTGGAGAAGCCAGATAAGAGACTTATGCTTCAAGAATTGGACCTCCTCATAAAGTCCAGTGAACATGAAAATGTAATATCTCTTATCGGAATTTGTGAGACTAATACAACATTATTTGTTGTGCTTCAGGATGCAAAGATTTCCTTAAAAGAAATGTTACTTCAAAGTCGGCACAGGGACCTCCAAAATAACAAATTCTGCTTGACTCCCGAGAATAAAGTACTACAAATATGTGCCGATATCGCACGCGGTATGGAATATTTACATAGCAAAAAAATTATCCATAAGAAATTGAATTGTCGCAATATAGTTATAGGCGAGAGCGGGAATGCTAAAGTGTCGGGTTTCGGGCTCGCCCACATCCGGCCGCTGCACGAGACGCCCGACTACACGCGTTGGACGTCACACGAGATGCTCCGACAGACGAGGTTCAACCCCAAAGCGGATGTGTGGTCTTTTGGGTGTTTAATTTGGGAAGCCTTAACGATAGGAGCGACGCCATACCCTCATACTGCGAGTAAAGATGTTGCAGCGCGAGTTTTACGGGGGATGCGGCCATCGCAACCGTCATATGTGGGCGATGAGTTGTTCCAGCTGTGCTTGCAATGCTGGCAGGTGGATCCCGACGAAAGACCATCTTTCCTGTCGCTGCTGCGCGAGCTGACGCCGTTCGCCGACGGGCCCGCCACGCGCTGTCTTAGCTTCACGCACTACAACGGCTTCGCTTACGAATCACACGTGCCACAATACGAAATTGTCTCCTAGCGTAACTTACACAAATATGAACAACTTCAATTACATTATATTTCATGCGGAAATCAATTACCTATGCTCAAAATTGTTATATGTAATATCATACTCGTTATTGATAATCATTATAGTTAAAGTTTATACTGATGATTGTAGAATATCATATTGAATCTCTAATTGTGTCTCCAATATTTAGTTAAGAAAATAAAATGTCAATTCTAAACACGTGTGAATATATAAATAATACTATAAAATGTTGAAAAGACATTCTGGATGAAATGAAAACATTATGTTGATAAAAAAGACAATGCAGCAAGTTAGTTTAAGTACTTATTGTAGTAATAATTATTATTTTATCTGTAAAATCCAAAGATATCTTCCGATAACAATAACTGCCAATACAACACAATTCAATTGAATTTGAAAATATGTAATTTTAACCTAGTTGTAAGGGCAGGATGACAATTTTTACATATTTTTACTAAGTTATACTGTAAACGACTCGACTTGTAAGTGAATTGTGTATTTAATTCAGTGTACATTTAATCAAGCATTATTACTATATATCTTATTATCATGAAATTTGTCTTATCTAGTACTCTTGTGGTATAAATTTAACCTTCCGCTCTGGGAGTTCGGCACTGGCGTAGTGTGGGCGGGTGATAAAGGGAGTCATGAGTCGGGCGGCAAAATCTGTTTTTTCCAATAGAGAGAACTTTGAAACTGAACTTGAAGGACACTGGTGTCAGACTAATCCCTAGGGTAAAATCCTCCTTTACCCCTCCCCCTATTTAACTTCGCGCTGGGCAGCACGAATCCGAACTACGGCACTAAAGTTGATCAAGTACCAACTTATGTTTTTATAGTTTTCTGAGTACCTACTGTACTCAGAAAAGACTCAAAGGGTAAACTGTAAAGAGTAAATAAATATCAAACAATCAACCTGCTCTTGACCATGAAGTTAGAAATAATAGTAGATCCTAGCCCATCATACTCTCAGGAATATTTCACGTATGGCACAATCATGGGTTGATGTGAATGATAATTTTGTTACTTGTAAGACAAAAATGAAGCAATACTATGTTACCTTGTAACCATTCTAGAATAATCTGTAGGTCATTAAGAAATTGTAGTGTTTAAGCTAATATCGATGAAAATAATTAAATGTAATTAGGGTTGAACCCCGATTGTCCGCATGGAAAGGCTGCAAGTATGCTTGGTTTGTCCTTCTACAATTCAAAGGATTTATAAGAAGCAGAATGGTCGCTAGTATGGCGCAAGTGGAGCCTAACCGCAATGAATGCACTATAACACTATGTTGTCGGTAATCATATACACCTACATTATCAGCACTTGCTATAAGTATTTACGTGGAAATCTATTCAGTCTAATTTATAAGGCCTTGAGTTTTAAAGCATGTATTACGATCATCTAGATAATATCTACTAATGAACTGCAGACGCTACTTCAAACATGTTCGTGTTCCTTTTTTTGTAATTTATTACTTAAAACCGCTGAAGAGTTGAACAATAACTTACCGTCTAACGTATCTTTCAAAACTGCGGCGCTCGACTTGCTTCAAAAGGGTATGCGTGTCATCCACCTATATGAAAAGTGCAGTACTGCTGCCGCAGTTGAACGGAACACAAAAGTTGTATGCAGTGTCTCCTCTAGTGCTTTAGTACATAGTATTTCAATAATTACGATCTAATAAATATCAAGAGTTGATTACAACAGGAAAGATTGAAAGGAATATTGACATGGTTTGATATTTTTATATATATTTTTTTAATTACTTGAATCTCAAGAATCTACGAATGGTGTATGTGATTTTTTAATTGTAACTAATTTATATTTGTGTTGCGATTTTGTGTAAAGTATTTGTAAACGAAGTTTTAACCAGACTGGAAAGATGCACAAATACATTATACTAAAGGCCTTGTAATTTGCCAAAATAATTCTGCGACGTGAGTATTAACATGCTTGGTGCGAACCAGTAGCATGAGATCGCTGCAACTAGCCCTTCCTGTTCAAATAATATTGTGCATTACGTTGACACATCAAGGGAAAGGATTCCTTAATAACCTTACAGTTTCAAGCGTCAATAGGAACGCGGGAATTGCTACATCTAATAATCTGCTTCGAGTATGTTTTCTATAACAAAAAAATGCTCGCTGGACGTTAATTCCCTAAAGGCACACATTTTACTACCATGTCAAAATATGGTTTCAGTGTCATCTCATTGTTATTTTATTTATATATACGTTTTTTTGTGTTTTAAGCTTTAATATCTTAATTTGTAGTGAT
>DWPW01000571.1:0-11114 GCA_018252015.1 Astraptes brevicauda
TAAACTATGAGGATTTTATATATTATTCATTCGTATAAGTAATACGGTTCAACGATTGAATCTTTGTAACTTTAAAATAATGATGTACCTGCCTATAACAAAAATGCTAACTCCATTCACTTATATTGTATATTACGAAACCATTGGGTAAGTCAAATTTCATGAAAATTCACGTGTGAATTTAAAGATAATACGTGTTGTTAAAATAAAGTATACATAACATAAACGAAAGAGAACAATCGATTGTCACTTTTAGGTTACTGTTTATTATTTTTCCTGTTCCGTTTAACATTAATATTTAATACCATCTATAAATTATTCATTAAAATACACGTTCCGTATTCGTAATTGAAAATATTGCATGTAACAGAACTAACAGATTTGACGTGTTCACTTTATTTTTGAAGTTATTGTATGTGACTGTTTTTTTTATATCTATTGTAAGGTTTTTTTTCTATGTCGCTCAATAATTTGAATTTTCATGTACCCACCAACTTGCACAAACATATAGATATTTAGAACAACAAAAATAGTCTTCTAGTAGCTACCTAAACGTCCTCTGTAACGTATTAAACTACAGAATAATCCTTAATCAGAAAATACAGATCCAAACGAAGGAGAAATCCTACAAAATCAACCAAAAATGTACAAATACTTACGGGTATTTCCAATTCAGGAAAAGCCTCTTCGCCATCGCTCTCATAGTCGCTTGGCGCGTAGTTGAAGCTTTTTGGCGTAACGTCAGGTTCCTGAGTAAATAAAAATAAGTAGTCAACATCCATCCCACTGTTAAGCACGTATTCATACAAGGAGAAGGGTTTTTTTTATATTTAAGCCTAACGATTAGAGCAGACGGGGTACCTGACAAAAATAGTTACCGTCACCTATGGACATTTGCAACACCAGAGAAGTATAAACGTGATGTTTAAATAAAGGTGGTAGAACTCTTTGGGATTCGACTCCGGCGGCACGACCGTTACATCTATTTCTGCCTAATAACGGCAGTGTTAAGCGACGCTGTGTTCTGATCTGAAAGCTGTGGTAAGGGAGATATACCTATTCGATGCGTTCCAACTTAGTCCTCGGGGGTAGCAACGCATCTGTGACCGACCTCAGGTAGGACTGTGATCTTATCTGGGGTTGATTACGGATGTCCATGAGCGGCAGTGGCCATTTACCATCAGATGGGCTGCATGCTCGTTTGCTACTTCCGTAGGACAAAAGGAAGGTTTGTAGACGAAAGTAAATTAACATACCTAACCATTGTGTTATTAAGCTTATCTTAAATGGTGCAATTAAAACAATTTTACAAGAAAATGTATGAAAATAAGATTGAATTGCCGTGTAATCTGTGTCGATCATAATAAAATAATTGACTTAAGAAAATTAATGAAGAACATCATTGATATTAAATTGAGGCCAAAACATCTTATTTACGTGAACTGGTCCTTGACTTGATAACATTCATTATTAATCTCTGTTCTATCACACTAATTACATCGAGTAATTGTTATTGATGTAGGTACTTCATTTGTAAACATATACATATTTGCATAACTTTTAAACAATATAACTTATGAATTACTTCCTATAATTATGATTACTTGTTTCCTGTTCAGGTCAATATAAAAAATTAAGATATGCTTCATTGCGTCGGTAGTCTGTACTTTGAAGGGCAACTTTGAGGTCATTCGACCTTCATTTTTTGGTGCCACATAACATAAATGCGAATGTGAGTTTGTTTTTTATTTTTTGCTTGTAACGCCTTCACGCCTTAACTACTCAACCGATCCAGAAAAGGACATAGAGTACCTTTCATGTCGAAAAAAGATACTATTCCCGAAGGATAGAAACTACAACAAACCTACTTTTATACCCACGGCGTCTTGACATGAATTAATAACATTTGCAGTATCTGAAGCGTACAATCCAAACTACTATATTTTAACTGTTATAAATACGATTTTACATGTACCTACCTACACATTAGCACGAACGAACTCGCGGGTAAAAACTAGTTGCCACTAAATTAAGGAATATAAATACCTACCAACCAAATATTTGCAATGCAAATATAATTCAGTAAATAATTGTTTTGACAATTATATTATACAATAAAATTATAGATAAGATAAAATAACGTCACGTTAATTTTGGGCCATGATAATTATAATGAAATAAAATGTATAATATAATAATATTTATTTTCCTCTATAACCCGTATAACAACTCAATTTACGGTAAATTAATATTTTAAAATTAATAAATCACTAAAAACAATTATATTTAATATATGTGTTAATATATTTAAATGGGTTTTTGCATAATTTTATTTTATGCATAATAGATTAAGAATGTATTGTCGTAAATTTATATGAATTTTAACAAAAATAAATAATAATCCCGCATAAGATCGCAATTTTTTACCCAACTGAATCAGAAGGAGGGTAATGTTTTTTGAGTATGTATGTATGTCCATTTCTTTGGCACGCCCTACAGCCCAAACAGCTTGTAGGATTTTAACATATGAGATGTCCTTGCGGTTCTTTTAGCATCATAGGCTGTACATTTTTAAATGTTGATCCTGCGTATGGAGAAAAAAGGGGGGGTGGGACGAAATATTCGTATCATAACAATATGGGTGTCACAAAAGTATGGGTATCAAAGTCAATTCATTTTAAGCAATCGAGTTTTTTTTCGTTTTTAAGAAAATTCTCTTGTTCATAGATTATAATGTAACTTAGTTGTACACCCTACCTAAATGAAACAACTTATTAATACTATAATTCGGTGAAATTCCTGAATACTAATCAGTAAAATGGATATTGTATCAAGATTAATACCGCATGCATAAAAGGCAAGGTAAATAGCGCTTTCAATGTCATGCTACAAATTTCGGTTTCCAACGTTTCTACTGTTTTAAATCTACATGAATTCGCAATTTCGATTATTTTCTAACAGGTTTAAGTGAAGTAGTAAACGAACACGCAGTCCTAGTCAATAGTAAGTGGCTACTGCCGCCCATGGCAATCTGTAATCACCCCAGATAAAATAAATCTTACCCGAGATTGTCCTCAAATGCTTTGCTACCCCTACAGACTAAGTTCGAGCGCCTTATATCAGTATTTTTTCTTTTCCACACTTCCCAAACCAGAACACAGCAGCGCTTAACTCTGGTGTTATTAGGCATTAATGGTTATAGCGAATACATAGGCGTACCTACTTTAAGATGTTTCTAAATTAACATGGTTTTGTTTTTATTTTGTCGAAGATTTGTTGTTGTTTTACCTGAGCGGATGGCAAAGTTTCAACCAGAGCTGGCTCTTCGTCCAGGGCGGTAGAGGTGCCGGCCAAGCGCGCACGAGTCAGATTCCAGAGCCGACGAAGAGCCAAAGGAGTCTCTTCTACTTGGAGTTCCATTGCTGGGCTTGCAAGCATCTTGTGCGTTTTACTTGTTTCTCAACCTGTCAATGTATATTATTATCATTAATTATTGAAATGTGTTAAAATTAAGGTTTATAAGGGAAAAATAATATCTTAATAAATGGAGTTGATGTGATTAGTAATGCCATGTATTTTTATTATCATGCGGCATAAATGAGTCATTAAAGTATTTGTGTTACATAATATTATGTACACAACACTATTGTCGTAACTTTATTTAAAAAAATAGAATATTCTGATAATTCTCTTATATATCATGGAAGCGGTAAATATTGTTGGTCATTGTATTTAAATGGTAATTTTACAAAAATATAAAGACGAGAGGTAGAGACAAACTATTTTGTCCGTTAACGACTAAGGACCTACATTTATTCTTGTCTATGTGAAACAAAATTTGATTTTGACCTTTTAATCGACCCTTGGTCAATATCTATTAATTTGTTTCAATGTTTGCAGCTTGATGCAAGAATAAACAAAAAACTTTATTAAAGAGAAACTGACCTCCGCTGACAAAAGGCCTAGGTCGAGCGGTTCACGAATTCTTCCGAAAATATTTGTAACTTGACGCTAAAATTTCGCTCACGTTTGTCCACAAACAGAAACTTATTCAATGCAGTTCCTATTATTTCCAGTTTGCACCATATAAAAAGTCCTTTTTTTAGTTATGTTTCTCAATGAGCTAACTCTAAAATTGCTAAGTTAAATTATGTCCAAAAAATTACTGAGTGTCGGATATACGAATATTTATAAGGGTATTTTATATGAGATATTTTTGTTTTTACCTACTACAGTAACCTAAGTAGTTGGTATGTAACTATAAAATAAATAATTTATACCAACTTCATGTATGGAAATTTAAAACGTGTTAATTAAACAACTCTACCTGTACACGTGTTGATAGCAATATTTAATAGAATTCATATATGTATAAATAAATATTTTCGTCTGTCCGAAAAGACAGCGTGCGTGGATCGTTTTCTTTGTATGTTTCCATAAAGGTAGAATAGGTATTTGCGGGGAGTATCTAACATTGAAGTGCTTTTTACCCAAATTATGTAAATTGCTCCCGTAAACATTAAAAAAAAAACTAAGCCACATTTTTTTACATATTTTAGAAGTAGCAAATGAGCTCGCAGTCCATTTGATGATAAGTGGCCACTGCTGCCCATGGTCTCCTGTGATCAACCCCAGATACGATTCGAATCCTACCTGAAATCGACCACAGATGCTTTGCTACCCCTGAGAACTAAATTCGAAGGTCCCGAAAAAGTATGTACCTTCAAGCACCGACCGAAGATACAGCAGCACTTAGCACTACTGTTATTAGGCAGAAATAGGTGTGAAGGTGATGCAGCCGAAAACGAACCACAAACGATTATTTATATTTCATTTTTTAAGATATAAAATAAATTATAAAATAAAATAAGTAGCAGACGTATCGAACTCAGCGAGACAAATTTCCTCATTCGTACGATTACGATACCCGCTGGCTACGTTTATAACTCAGTCGTTTCACAATTCGTTGTTAGGAAATTATGTAGGAAGCGAGAGAAGCTCTTAGACAGATAACTTCGGGTGTCTGATACAAATGAAATGTTATTTTTTATATTTTAGAATAAGTAAATAAACAAGCTGTTGAAAGTGATAGTTGGCATACAATGTTCTTTGAATCTAAAAGTCATACTTTCTGTTGAACATCAAAATTAATTTAATATGCATACTTGTTACTTTAGTTTCATGTATAAAGAAAATTGTCCTTATTCATAATAATAATTCATAATAATATGATATTCATAATAATGTAACATTTAAACAACTGTGTTCTAAATAATTTAAAATGTCGCAAAACTTACAGTTAGAGCTGTATTACGGGCAGGTAGTGAAACCTGTCCTAAACAAAAAATAAACAAGGGACAAGTTTATGGGTTCTTATACAAACTCGCCATAAAAGGTTTGTAAAGGTTGAACAGAAAACAAAAAAATGGGAAGCAGAGAACGCTTATAGCAACGACCGTAGTTTATTATAAAATGAACCAGGAAAAAATTTTGAAATGTATTTCATTAAATAAATATTATCTTGGGAACAAGTATATACATTATCTGAATTCAGAAATAAAAAATACATATTCCAAATTAGTCCATCAATCTTAGAATAAATAAAATTGGTCACAATTTTCCAAAACGTAATTATAACAACCGCAACAGGCACGAGTCCGCATGACGCATGCGTTGATTACTTATTAATAAATCTAACGCATGCAATCCAAAAATAGGGGAATCAATAAAATTTTACTGTCCTCGTTGCTCAAGGTAATAATGAAACTTACTATTTTCGAATTTCAACGAAATAAATATCAAAATTTGTGATATAAATTATATTTGATGTTAATTATAGGTTGAGATACAATCGATTGATTAAATACTGACAATAGAAAGCGTTCTCACGCCTTCCGTAGCAACTGTCTATGTAGCATTGAGAGAGAAAGCAGTGGTGGTGCAGTTAGACGAATGTCGGCCATTTGCAGAGCCAACCAAACAAGGTATGCCACCAGTAAGTCTCGAAAATATTATAAAATAATCCCGTTAAAAATAATAAGTTTCAGTTATTTCGGTTTTCATGCATATTTGTAGAATTTGTAGAACATTTTTGTCGGTATTCCAACAATCTCCAACTTACCTCGTCCAAACAAAATTCAATGAAAATTTATATTTGGTGCTGGCAGCTTTAAAATCACGTTGGGAAGTACTGAATAATATTTAGGAATTTCTGTAATACAAAAAGTTGTCACAATTGCAGCGAACGTGTAACACGGGAAAGCTCAGCTAACGCTCTGCAGCACTCGTTGTACTCAACTGAGGGTTAACGCAACGTCGGAGGTATTTTAAACTTGAGTAATCGGTACTCCCCTGCATGTATTCGTGCACAGAAAGAGGATGAAGCTATGTGACCTGAGCGAGACGGATATAGCAGCACGCAGGGACCGCGTGCTCACCCACACATCGACAATAGTTACGCATGCGTCCGTGCTATTGAATACGTCTCCAAAACGTCGAGGTCGACGTCACTGGCCTCTTTTCAGTGCGAAGTTCAGACAGTCCTTGCAAAGAGATGACCATATGATATAAAAATAAACCCCTTCCCTTTTAATTGCAAAATGAATATTTTTAATAAAGGAGTAATCCTTAAGTTCTACCATTAAACAGGAAACAAAGTGGACAATTTTAATTATCCGTAAAAGGCTTTCAACTAGATTAGTTTGTTTAGTAATCGCATAAGGGCACGACTGCGACCAATAAATTTTATTTTCCTCTAGTGTACTTTTCCTTCGTTAAAACAGCTTGCGTCACTAACAAGCTTTCTCTACCCTATTCATTATACGAATAAAACTTGGCAATTCAATATCTAACGTTTCAAGTACCTATAAAATGATGTTATATTTTCCTTTTAAATGCAAAATGCATCGTGCAGGATAATGATGCATTAAAAATAACATACAGCACAATATTACACGCGTTTCGTACAATTTTCTTTTTCTTAACACTAAAACGCTAGTTTCAAAAGGGTTCTGTTAGAACCCTTTGTGGTTCGCTGCTGTATTATGGTTTGAAGGGTGTGGTAAGGGAAACATACTCTGATTTATCCGATACGTTCCAACTTAGTCCTCAGGGATAGCAACGTGTCTGTGATTGACTTCAAGCAGGATTCTTATCTTATCTTGCTTGATTACAATTGCGTCCATGGGCGCCAATGGCCCCTTACCTTAAAAACTCATGCTCAGCAGCTACTTCTATCGAATAAAAAGCTACCTAAAATACTGAGATTGATAATTGGCGCTAAATAACGCTAAAGCCCTTATGAACGTAGTTTGACCTTATAAACAGATTCTGTAAATACAGTTGATTCATTTTGTCAGGAATGGAACTTTCCACTCATGCTACAATTTTAAATAATAACTTAACAACTGATCGCTAAAATATTTAACTTGCGTCCAATGTACGCGTAAGTGAAGGACAGAACGGCATTCTATTGAAAGAAATCAACCACTCAACTTTTATATAAAAATGTATAAGAAATTTAAAAATCTAAACAGTTACTTCTACAGTCAAATTAAAATCGACAATGAGTAATTCTAAATCAAAATTTTACAAATGTATACATTTTAGAAATGTAACCAAATTTTAAACTTTTGATAATACTTATTACCTTTAACCAAAATGTATGCAATTGAATACATTTGCATTGCAGATTAAATCAACTGACAAAGATTAACTAAATTATTCTGAATGTAACGACATTTTCCGACACACAAATTATTATTTGGATAAAAACTTACATGACAAAATCAATACCAGTCATACAAAACTATTGTTTCAAGAATAGCTAATAAGTGTTTATTGTATTCTAGAACAATGTATTGAATGCAATTATAAAACCGGATGACACCGTACGTAATATCCGAGTATTTGTATTTGAATATTTCATTGATGACACGTTTATCCAGATAAAATTACTCATACTACACATTTCTATGTCTAATGCAGCCCTTTAGATAAGATAAGGTTGGTCTACTCTCTTATCTATAACACACCATCGCGTTGTTTACAGTAATTATAATATAAGATAACGTTAATTTTACCGCATTTTCTTTTATTTGATTACCAAACAATACAAAGATAACAACGAAAGATTTACTATAATCCGGAAAAAAAAGGTTTGTCTACGTGCATAGGTAAATCTTAAAAAAGAAAGAGACTGTAAAAATTATTGTTATAAATTATCTATAAACTTTTAACCCAAAAAGGTAAATCCGACATAAATGACCCATTCTAAACTATCGCATATATGAGTATTTCATGCCCGTCTTTCCCATCGGGCACTTCGGGCAGTTGCCGAGGGCCCCGCGATCGAGACGGACTTCTAGGTCCTGAGAAATCTACGGAAACTTGATGCTAATTTACCGAATAAATATTCAAAATTAATTAATGTAAGAAAAGACATAAAAATAAAGTTATTCAAGAGAATACCTACTACGTTAAGGTATAGCGAAAACCTCACCTGCGCAATAGCTACCTCGTTCGATCGATATTCGCGTTTCAGACAGACATTTCGTATTCTTTATAGGTAGGTAGTACGTACTTACTTACTGACTTTCTATGCAATGATCATTGTAATACATAGCCTTGGTGGTGACTAGATAGAAAATAACTATAAAACAATCTCAAAGCGATGCATCAGTGCGGTTAGGTTGGTATTATTTTTCCGTTATATAAAATGGTAAGTGAATATGTTGTGAAGGCAATATGAGATGATTTTACGTAAGTAATGTGAATCCCATTACATTTTTAGAACCGCAAGATCATTAAATTAAAATGAAATAAACTGCAACACACTAGGTATTTACTATTACAAAACTATTCACCTGGCGATCTATTTAATAAATTGGGTCAATGAAAAATTTAACCAAAATAATATTTCGAATTACGACGATGTACCTAACTGATGCAAATAGGTATTTCCATTTCCAAAAAAACTTCTTTATCATTAGGAAATGCGACGTTTTCAAAACAATTAATTTAGCTAATCTAACCCACCAACATACATACATATACCTCTATGCCAACTAAGTAATTAAATCTTGGAAATCAATTTTAACCTAGGTACTTCTAATTGTTCTATTTTTACGTAAGAACCTATACTTAGTTTAGATAATCATTGAATAAGTCTCTAAGAACTAGTAAACTGCTCAAGTTTGGGCTCATAATTAAATTTTGTTTGAAAGTCAAATAGAGCGTGTTGTTTAGGTTTTAAATTTAAATATGTTATTATAAGTATGCATAACTACTTTGTTAATAGTGTTACAGAATTTTTAGACCTTAATCCTTTAGCGTGACTAGAATGATAAGGATTTTACAAGGATTTAAAAGTTTAGGATGGAGTAGGTCCCGAAAGTCAGTTGCAAGTTGCTTTAGGTCGCAATCATTTTTCATCTCACCTAAAACGAGGGCTGTCTTTACCCTTTACGGGGCCCTGACCATATGACCTTGATTTGACCTGAAATTTGTTAAGTACTAGCTTTTATAATATTAGATAGGTAATAAAATTTTGTGTCGACACTTCTGTACCTAATTATAATTTTCATAAATGACACGGAGATTAGCATGACAGAGTAAACCGTGCCCTGTCATGCTAATCTTCCAAACCGATTTTAATGAAAATTTACAAGTGTATCGTTGCTTCCACTTGTTAAGATAGGATATAAGAATAATTTTGGGGTCAACAGGTGGTGCTGTTTACATAGTGATTTTTTTAGCAAAACTTGCTTGAAAATGTCTGCCCACACTCAATAGTAAATATTCCGTAAAATCGCATAATGGATTATTCGTTGTCACTCAAAATTGAAGGTAAACTGGTCCACCCAGAAACAGTAGGAAAGAAAGCGGTCAAATTACTGACAACACGCGCATAAATCTGCGGGTGTAAGGTGTCTATGACACAAAAACTGACACCCGCATTGTTCCTAGAAGGCGATGTTTTATAAACACGATAGTAACCGGTTAAGTAACGACTTTAATTAGAAAGTTCCTGGAACGTATATCTTTAGGCCTTTCTGTTGACATGTAGGTTAATATAGTCTGTGACACCAATGGTTATACCTAGCTTTTTGTGTCATCTGAAGACGAGAATATTCTTTTCTTGTAAAATAAATCTCTCTTCTTAAATATAATATTCCTTTATTAATATTGTATTCTAGGTTGTAGAAGAAACATAATGGTTTAAATACTGAAGCACCATTGCCACACTAGTTTCTGCCGAATAATAGCAGTATTAAGCCCTACTGCCTTCTGGTTTGAATGCTGGGGTAAGGTAAACATACTTATCCGAGGCGTTCTAACTTAGTACTCAAGGATAGCGGAGCATCTTTGGCCAACTTCAGGTAAATCTCTAATCTGAATATGATTATAGACATCCATGAGCGGTAATGCCACTTTCCATCAGGTGGACTATACGCACATTCGTTACTGCCATATTATAAAAAAAACATTTTCATTTAATTCAAATTAGAATTGTGTAAATAGAAACTAATAACCACTTATCTCCTACTACTGCATATCACTTCATTGCAATACACTAAATAAAGTGAGATTTATGTTACTTAGTGATTAAATTGAATTTTAACACATAGAAATAAAGATTAAAATCAGTCTAAATTTAAGCTTCAAAATCTAATTTTAGAATAGCGACCTTCCGATGTTAAAGAAAACAGGGAAGCGGAAATATAAATAAAACTACGACATAAATTCTCAAGGCAACAGATTAATCTAATCCGATTTTTTGTGAAAAAAATATTGAATATATTTAGAGACATGAACTGATAAGTTTCTATATTCATCTCTAAGGTCTTCTACTTATATGTTACAAAATGTACGAAAAGTGGTGTAAACTGTCTTGTCTTCTTCTTGTTTCTCTCCTATCGGAGGTTGGACAACATTAGGGCAATCCTTACTTTCGAGGCTGTAGCTCTGAAGAGTGACGCGGTGCTGCAACCGAACCATTCCCTAAGGTTATTTAACCATGAGTGTCGCTCTCTGCCAACACTTCTTCCCACTATCTTTTCCTGCATGATGAGTTGGAGCAGTCTGTATTTGTCATGTAAACGTGGTTTTTATAA
>DWPW01000572.1:0-11111 GCA_018252015.1 Astraptes brevicauda
CGAGGGGGTTTTAGTGAGTACAAATCTCACATAACCTGAAGTCACTCCCAAGGCTTCAATGTACCTTTTGAAGGTTTCCCCCTCGTCAATAAAAAAAAAAAAAAAAAGTTTCTTCGTATCATTACATGTTGTTTCGAAACATTTTTACAACAGAGAGGAATTCAAAATGAACTGTATTACCTTCAACAGCCGTTATGAGTTTACAAATTTTTATTTTAAATATTTTAATGTTACTGAGAAACCAATCCTTCCGCGAAATAAGGCTTTAAACCAAACGAAACTTAAGCAAAATATTTTCATAATTAATATCATGGAAATTTAGGTGTTATTTTTTATAGTTTAGAAGTAGCAGACGAGCGTGCAGTCCACCTGGTGGTAGATGGCCACTGCCACCCATGGACATCTGTAATCAACCCAAGATAAGATCAAAGTCCTACCTAAGGTTGACCAAAGATGTTTTGCCACCCCTGGGTACTAAGATGGAACGTCGCGGATAAGTATATATCCCTTACCACACCATTTAGACCAGAACACAGCAGCGCTTAACACTGCTGTTATTAGGCAGAAATAAGTGTGGCGGTGGTGCCGCCGGACTCGAACCATATAAAGTTCTACCACGTTTCTTACTTATTGTATGATAATACTCTACATTATAACAACGTAGGCTCTTGGTACTGATTGGACTTCTTAAACCCCGATTAGAAGGCATTATTAATTTCCAATTAGTATCGTCATCGTAGTTTGATATCCAAAGTTAGATTGGTCTTAAAAATCAATACCGGCCGTCCAGATAGGTAAGTCGTAAAGGGTTAAATGCGTTCGAGAAATCTGCTTCAGATTGACATTATTTTAGATGTCTACCAATTATTAAATTCAAAAATTATTCCTACACGCGTAATGGCAACTAATTCATGTATCATGGTTGACTTTCAAACACTAAAATGAATACATGAACACACGGACCCAAAACGAAAATATATTTTTAACTCGGCCGGGGTTCGAACCCGGAACTCCGTTGCTGACCGGTATGACGCAACACGGAGTAACAAGAATTTTCTATTTCACAAGTAAATACAAATAAATAAAACTATTCAGTATGTTACTCACATACCTATTTATAATAAAATTTGTTTGTTTCCAAAAATGAAAATAAAACAACAAAGAATGAAAATCTTCAATTTGTCTTATAGTTCGAACGTTGTTATGTTATCACGCCACCCCTGTACTGGACCGTCCACCCTCCCACCCCTATACCGCACCGCACTAATCTTGCTCGTATGTACGTCCCATTTGCGTTTTGAGCAATGTCAACGATCCTTGGATAAATACACATCTTGTACTCTTACTGGATAGTTTCCGTGACATGTAGCCCTGGATAAGTATAGAAATATAGGTATACAATGGTTATCTAGATTTTTTCAATACACACATCTTATACTGTTACTGAATACTTTCCGTAAAAGTGTAGTCCTAGATAAGTACACTTATAGATAAACAATAGTTATTTAAATTTTTTCAATAATTTGAAGAAATAAATGTTCATAGATATTACATGATAATGTGATCACATGTGATGTGTTCGTTGTGTGAGTATATCTTCCATCTCACCCCCTTCACACCAAAATTTGAATCTTTGTTGTTCGACTCTGGCAGCACTACCGTCACACCTATTTCTGCCTAATAACAGAAATGTTAAGCGGTGCTGTGTTCTGGTTTAAAGGATGTGGTAAGGGGAAATACTTATTCGAAACGGTCCATCTTAGTTCCCCAGGTACGACTGTAATCTTATCTGGGATTGACTATGGTCCATGGATATACAGATATCCCTGGACAGCAGTGACCATTTACCATCAGATGGGCGGCATGCTCGTTTGCTACAACCGTAACATAACAAAAATTTCTGTTAAGTTCGTTAAAAAATGTTTGTGAACATTCTAGTTCTTGAAGTACAATTTAACTCATTATTTATTTCATGCATACGAGCAAAAAACTAAATTTGCTTATATTTTTAGTTTTGTTGAAATATTAATAAGTAAAATAATGTGATAAACATTTTATATCCCTAGTTTCATAATGAAAACATTTTCCTCGATTTTTCTTGAGTGAATGGTGTTTTCCCGAATTAATGTAGTTAAAATAAAAACTCAGGTCACTTAATAAATATAAATGGATTATAGTATCTTAAGTTTTAAGATACTATAATAATACAATATTGGCATGATCGTTATATTGCATTTAGACTTAGCGTGGGTCATACGTATATTACGGTGCAAATTGAGTACAAATAAACTACATTTAATTTAAGATCAGAATCAGTATAGTTCAACGGATATATGATGATCAACGAATATAGTTCTACCCATTTTGAAGATGCCAGAAAACATTGTGGGTCGACTTCGGGGGCACCAACGACACATTTCTGTCTAATAACAGCAGTGTTAAGCAGTGCTGTAGGGTTTGAAAGGTGTGATAAGATACTTATAGGTACTTATACGAGGCGTTCCAACTTAGTCCTAAGATTAGTAACGCATTCGTGGCCACCCTCAAATTAGACTCTGCACTGTTCTGGGATGGTATGCTCAAAAAACCACCACATCTGCTTCCAGCGTGAAGCTGTTTTAGCGTGTAGGTGAAACTGCGTGGTTGCCGGCTAACTTGCATTAGATGCGACCATCTGAGTACACAGAAATGGCAACGCATCTTTGATTAGCTATAGATAGAATGAAAAACCCTGCTATGTGCAATTGGTTCATTCTGTCAAGTAGGTTACATGCTTGTTTGCTACTTGAACCTTATAAAACATTAACGAAACACACATTAGTACCTATCCATCCATAAACCACAGAAGTCCTTAATTTCAATTTTCCCCTTCAGCTCTTAGATTACTGTACCATTCGAATTGTCACTCATATAGGAGAAAAACCCATTCGAACTGTGTAAACGAATGTAACTTGACTTAAATGTTTTCGAAATAATTGTAATTTTTTTGAAATTTATTAACAATATTTAATATACAAAGTAATTATGGACCCTAATCCTAGAGCAACACCATTCGCATTTCCTCGTAACATTGAAAATGGATTTCCGTTCCGGATTCTAAGTTCAGACGGCAGATGGGTAGTAGTGAGATTAGAGCAACAATAATTCTTAGAAACGACGCCTGGACGTCCCACAATCAATACCCAACAACAGAAAACAGGGACACACTAACGTTCCATTATCGAGGATTCTCGAGTACTTAGAACAGATTATTTTAACTGAACCAAAACTCCTTTGTCTCTCGCTTTTTCTATTCGAATATCATTCGAGGTTTTAACGAATGCTCTACAAAAGTAAGCGGACAAATTGCTTCTAAAACAACAAAAGCCGACCGGAAAAATTCACAATCGCACCGAATCATTAATCTCAGAAACAAATGGAAATCGGCCGACATCTGCTATACTGGCTCGAAAAAAAATGGCCGCCATAGTCGACAGTTGTCACGTTATTCTCGACGGGATTAATTAGAAATGCGATTAAAAGCAAACAAAACAGGGAATGGTGAACTTAAATTAATGAAAAATTACCACCCTCCGTGAACACTCGTCAACTCTTTTTTTTACGGGGTCGCTCCCGCGCATTAAGCGGCTTTAATTTGAATTCGAAATTAGAATTACGCGCGCTTTATAATTATTGTTTTTTTTTGTACCAACGACTGTTGATATCTAATTCACTGGTTCATTATTCCACGACCTTTGTTTACTGTGTATTAAATTACCTATTCCTTCTAACAATTTCTAACGTAGTTTTTCTCCTATATGAGTGACAGATTAATAAGATGAAATCTAAGGACCGACATGTGTTTGAAAAACCATTATGCTGCCGAAGAAAAGAATGTATTATGTTTTCCCCGCAAACCACAAGCAGCACGTGCTTTTTACTTTATTATATAATTAATAGTAGTTATTTTATGTTTTTTTATGTGGCACTCAGAGTAAGTTAAATTACTGTAACTGAAAAAGTCCAAGACTATTAAAAAACGTTCTTGCGTAATATTTTTTTGTTCAAATATCTTCATTCGGTGTCATAACACCACAAATCTGATGGACGTGTGCGTACAAAAATCTTTTACAAAATCATTACGAAAAAAAAAACAAAACAAAAATAATGACGCGTGCGTGGCTTTCCCGCGTTTTAATTTCGGAACAATGGCGTTTGAAAATAATAAGTGATCGGGACACCGCGGAAGGGCAATGATGAGTGCTTTTGTGAGGAGAGCGCCACGAGAGCCCTCTACGTACGCGCCTCGAGAAATATACGTCGACTTTATGTTTTTTACTTCGCTTTTTTATTCCATTTAGTCGATAATAATGTGTCGTTCATGTGGAAAGTGGATGTCTGATGCCTTTAGGGATTTATTGTGAGATTTTTTAATATTTTTATGATTATAAAGTAGAAAACGCACGTGCTACGTGTACCTACTTATATGGAATCATATCATGAAAATAAGTAAATAAATATAGAGTAACATTCCTTTTTCAATAAAATTTTAATAATGTGTCATTTACAACCTTGACTTTTTTCTTTATTATTTTAGGCAAATATTTTTAAATACTTTTTAAATAGTTTTCGAATGAAGTTTGGTCATAAACATTCGTAGTACAATGAATTAGATAACTTATTTATGTATAAATAAATAAAATATAAAAAAATAAGTTCCTTTGTCAAATCGCTTATGACTGGAATAATGTGCGAAGGCATAACTTCTTTGAACTGATGTATTAATAGAGGGTACTTTAAACAAAACTTTATTACCAAAGATCACAAGAGAGCATTATTATAATGGTCAAGGAAACGTGTCGGGGTGCGTAAAATCTGCTCTAATGTGTCATTTAATGACGTCAAGGAATAATGGAATTACCTTCTTTATTATGTGTTGTAATTCTTGAGCAGATTTATGTGATTCGTGAAATGAACGTACGACATTATTGCCGTTTTAGCATGCGAAATGAGGGTTTATGAGCGCAAATGAGACCGCTGGCCCATTGCAATAATGTTCGTATTCCTTTAGTCTACAGGAAGAAACATACACTATCGTCTGAGTTTTTTGAGTCATAATATTACTTTTTCATTTTCGTGCTTTGCAAGTCGCGTGACGTTACATTCCTATCATTACAGACTTATCAAAAGGTCACATACAACGGATGGATCGCAAGAATAGGTAGCGAGCAAGAAAAAAGAAAAAACTAAAGTTTGCAATATGCGGGCTTAATAGGAACAGAATGGCAATCAAAAACAAGTGCAGAAAAGAGCGCATTCGAAATTCGAACAATCCTAACACAGCGTTCAAAAACCGAGCGCCAACTAGCCCGTTAAACAGAAATTAACCCCGCGAACATTTACAAATATCGGTCAATTAACGGGCGAGTGAGATAACAATTGAAAACGGTTTCCCTTTCACCGAGGCCGGGTTTAACGCGAGCTAAATATAATAATAGATCAACAGATACATCAATGGGTTGTCCACTCTGTTTTCGTACGGCCACTTTCAATTTTCCGAACGCAACGCGCACCGTGCGAAGCTGTTTTCCCGCGTTCCGGACTTGTTCCACTAGTAACGAGTAACTAAAACAGCTAAATTATTTAAATAACTTAATTTGAATACCTACCGCTGGTACAGGTGGAAGTAAAAAAACTAAAGGTTTTGGTATGACTATGACTTTATTTCATAAATTATTACACATAGTGTATCTAGTAACCAAAGTGATACATTTAATGAACTCTGAAAATTATAACCAGAAAAAGCTATTGTTTGATATAACAAAGTATTGCGTATATTTATTGAATAAAACTAACTATCTAACAGAAGTAATTATTACATGAAATTTTTCACAGCTCCTTATTATGCAAAATAATTATGGAAATGTCTCGCCCAAGTAGCTAAGTCTTTAGTAATAAGACGATAACGTAGATACTTATTATCATACAAACGTATCATGTTTTAGTAATTTCAAAGTTTCTACTGCGCCATGAAGTGAAATAATTAGATGGATTACGCTGGAAAATTTTATCAAGAGACATCATAATTGTTGAAATTACATGTTTATATGTACATTTTCATTTCGTCATAAATCTTAAAACACAGTTAATTCTGTGCTTAATTTATCGTCCGATTGACGGCATACAATATTTTCATAACAATACAATAAACGACATTTTTAAATCGCATTTCGTCGCCCATTCTCTGTGAGACAATTAGGCCCGTCCCGCGAATCGGTGACCACGCGTTTGTAACTTACGTACATGGATTTTAATAAATGATACGCTAAAAGCCCAGCTTTGAATTGTTGCCGTTTACAACGAAACGGACCGTTTGTGTGTTAAACCAATTGTTGGTTTTAATGTTTCACGTAACAAGAACGGGCCGGAAGTTCAATCGATTTAAATTTCGAAGTGGCCAGCGATTTCGCGCTTCTTTATTCATATTATGTATGAACTTTTTGTAAATTGTTTTTCGGAAACCAGTCCCTTTTATGTCTGAAAATATTTTGGTCGCTATCAATATTTTTGTACGCTCACAACTCAACATTTCGTTACGTTTACTTATTAAGTTACCGTTTGTAGGTCATATTAACTTCAACATGTAAGACAAATTATATTTAAAATTAAATTTTATTTAAATAAGTAACTTAACAATTACCTAAATATCTTAATGTCATGTACCTACTAAAAAACTAATTTTAAATTTCCACAATGTAAGATTCGACTCTGCATTTATTCGATTTACAAGACAAGGACGATGCTCAATTTTTTTTTTTTTTTCATATAAAAATACGAAAACGAAAAATAATTTCGATGTTTTTTAGTTCATTATCTGTTCGATCGATCTTTATATGTATAAGTATGATATAAACCTACCATTTCTTTGTCACCGATCAAGCTAATTACAATAACAATAAACTAATTAAAGTTTCTTTAAGCCCGGCGCAGTGCGTTCGTGCTGCCGACTACGATCGGTAAGATTTAACGATTATTCCACTATAACCCCACATCTGTACACTACACAATGCCAGTACAATCATAAAAATTGCTCATCCATGAACTCTTTAATAATAATACATATTTACGACCAAAATCAATCCTACAAATGAAACGCTAGAGTTCAAAATACAGCGCCGAGTAATGATTCATTAGTGATTTAAATAAAGGGTTGGCAAATCCAACTTGTATTGTTAATAGTCACGCGTCAACTTAGTATAATAAATAAATATTAAATATAATTATGTGTTATTACCGTTCGTATAGAAAGCGTCCGGTTTGAATGTAATAAGCTATTTATTATACTCGAGTTTCTTAGAGCAGCTTAAAGTTAATGAAAGGAGAGGAATGCGGCGTATTCATCAAGGCCACAGATTATACTCACAGAGACCATAGATAATGTTATAGTTATTTTATTTTACTTTGTAAAAGGAAAAATGCAAATTAATTAATGTAGTTCTTAAATGTTAAAAAATATGTCTATTTCTTAACATCTACCTATTTTTTACCTATTTTGTCCCAATATTTTTGAATTAAATAATAACTGTCATAATACATATGATAATAATAAAAAGCCAAGACGGCGCTAGACCAACACATAAATGTATGAAGTTATATTTGAGAGTTATATAATGAGTATGTATAATATAACTCTACGTTACTTTCAGGATACCTAAAGTAAAAGAAAACAAGGCTAATTATCAAAATATTTAAAGTTCATATACCGTAAATAAACAAAGACAAAGAAACCCAAGAATAAAATAGACGACAGGACATTAAAAAGACTATTTCGTAATACGATTACATTTTTCCATAAAAAGGCGCGAACGGCGGACATCTTGTTATTTCGATTCTAATTATGTTTAATGTCCCTGTTATTTTTTGAGTTTTAATGCGCGCCAGCTATAAAAAGATAATCACAAATATAATTGAAACGAAATAATAAAGGGAGTAAGAAAGGGGGGTGGTGGGGTGGCGATTAATGACGGCGGGGAGGTGGGATAGTCGACATTACGACCTAAATAATCAACATAATTACACTTTTTACCCGGTTTCCCCCTTTTAGCCTCTAAGTGCTAGTGAAAAGATTGTCTATTCAAATCGGTTTTTAAAAGCATCGGTTAATGTGTAGTGCTCTGATTTAGAACTTGGCTACGAACTAAGGTATAGTAGAATCTACTGTACAATAACTCATGATTTTCTGGTTGGTCTTACATGACATTGGCAAATGTGTTAGTATTCCCAGTCTAGTCTAATTTTTAATAAGTAAATTGTAGGTTTTTTATATACGGTAAAGTTTTGACCAATTATTTGACAACTAGAAATCAAGACAAGTTAAAAACGTTACAGTATTGGCTTTCTCCAGGCCAATCCAAACCAAGATAAACGTGAGAAATTTGCGATTACAAAAAATATAACGAAACGATACGGAATATAATAAAATGTTTAGTGTTGTAGAATCATTTGGAACCGTAAATATAGCGGAAACTGATTTGTCTTCATTGGCACCATCAATTATTTTTGTCTTATAACAATCTCAAGCGCAATGTTACGCTTTTATTACTGTGGTCGGGTCTCTAACTGCAAACGAACTCTTCAATATCCCTACACTGCCCGGTGTTGCAATTTGGATTGATTTTAATCTATACTCCTATTTACACTAACTTATCATCGAGTGGCCTTCAATCCATTAAAAGGAGATCGCGGGAAGTAACTAATAATAACATAAACCCAATCGGGATTCAAAATATTAAGAGCTTTTTGATTTGGAATTATCTTGAAGTTGCAATATTACGAATATAACAAGTTTCCACCCAAAACGAGAAGCGAGCTGAGCAGCCTTCCGAAGAATCGGTATATAATTAAAGATAATGAGACGCCATTCAGATGTCCGTCTGGGTCCTTCGAGACGTGAAGTAAGGAAACTTGAATGTGGCATTTGATAAATATTTTGAAATTAAACTTGCATACAGTGTCCGATTACCTTCAAATCATCTATCTAGTCCTGCCGTCCATTAGCTTTGGAACTTTCTGCGGTTCAACTCCGGAAGCACCGCTGTCACACCTATTTCTGCCTTATAATAAGAGTGTTCAACGCTGTTGAGTACTAGTCAAAACTGGGTGTGGTAAGGGAAACATACATATCCAACGCGTTCCACCTTAGTCCGCAGGGGTTTACGTATCGGTGGCCAACCTCAGGCCTAGCTCCTAACCTTTTTTGGGGTTGATTACAGGTGTCGGTGGGTGATACTGGGCACTTACCATCAGGTGGACTACAAGCTCGTTTGTGACTATCATATTGTAAAAAAAAACATTACTCGAAGGACCGGTAATTGATGGGGAAGAAAGGAACTCAAGTGGGGGTCACGTTTAGGCAGATGTGGCATAGATCGCTTTTGCCTAGACCAGTAACTTGAAGAAGAAAGCGGAAAGCCGCTGGATACAAGCACATGACCGGTCAGAGTAGCGCCAGTTAGAGGAGACCTATTTCCACCAGTAGACCCCATGGGGTTGATATATATATTGGGATTTCTTTCCAATAATCACCGCCCCTGGCAAGCGCTACACAAGAAAACGCTGTTCATCTTCTTAATTTTGTACCTTAGCCGTCACGGAAGTCACGCACAGAAATAGTGGTAAAGAAATAAAAGACGCCACACGGTATTATTTTCGGCATCATTACATACCATGTTATGTTAGGTTTACTATATAAAATTTGACATGGATTTAGTATATTTTAAAAATTGTTCTACTCTAATTTTTCGGTGTGAGATTGCGGTCACCTTACTGATCAAAATATATAAATTAAATTAATGACAATTAAGTAGTATGCTTTACATTTAACTAAGTTTAAGGTCGGAGGATTCATTCATATAAATACTTTACAAGAATCATATGTGTGAATAAAAATACTTTACCAATCTACGGAGACATTCCTTCTATAGAATAAATACTTTTTGTTTTTCGGAAAGTTGAGGGAACTAGGGTTGCTAATTAATTAGCAGGATGAACCTGAGAAGTTACTTGCTCGTATTGCGAAGTAAAGTAGATCTTTGCTTTAATCCTCGTGTAGAGGTTTTGCAAATCCTTACTGGAATATTTAATCGAATTAACAGGTACGTGTATGTGCAAGCGAAATAAAAAGTCGTAGAAACTTTTGGTTCGACTCCGGCGGCACCACCGTCACACCTTTTTCAGCCTAATAACAGCAGTGTTAAGCGCTGCTGTGTTCTGGTCTAAAATCTGTGGAGACATACTTATCCGAAGCGTTCCAACTTAGTCCTCAAGGCTAGCCACGTGTCTGTAGTCAACATTAGGTAGAATTCTGATTTTATCTGTAGTTGATTACAGATGTCCATGGGCGGAAGTTACCACTTTCCTTCCTTCAGATAGATTGCGTGTTTGTTTGCTACTTCCAAATTCATAAAAAAAACCTTTTTGTTACACATACGACTTTTATAAGTACATATTTTTGATACATACAATTATTTACTTAACCGGGAAATATTAAAAAAAAACTGTTACCAATAAGCTTAAGTGAAAATCTGCAAGCGCCATCTTGGCGGGCGGCCAGCGCAGTGGTAATAGTCTTTTGACTTCAGCATTTTTCTAATTAACCGTTTAATTCGATCTAACGTTTTGATGTTTTTGTAATGTAATATTTTTGGACGTCTGTAATGTGACGTAAAGTTTATTTAATATTTATGTTATATTGCAATTTTAAAATAATGTTGGCGCTTTAAAAATTGTATACTATCCATTGAAATCATACATTATGTTGTATGTATATGGCGTAAGAGATTATGCATTCTTTTTAACATGCTTTTATTAGCTTCGGTTGTATGTTTGTATGTATGTATGTTTGTAACGGAATCTTTGAGCTCTAATGTCTCCAATTTCCAAAAGTCCGATTCATTTGAAACTTTTTACACTGTTCAAAGACCGATGACAATGGAATAATTTGATATAAAATTTCCATTATCCTGAATAGGACCGCTAGGATTTAAAATTTCTTGTACAGATCCTCTGTATGAGGGTGATAGAGAAAGAGCTATATAGCGCGGGATCTGCGCATGTCTGCAGTGCAGAGTTAC
>DWPW01000573.1:0-11106 GCA_018252015.1 Astraptes brevicauda
CTACTTCGTTAAAGCAACTAGCTACTCAAGCGATAGTAGTCAATTGGCGGTTAGGCTTAATAAAACAATTGACGGCCATACGTCCCAGCAATTACTTTAATTTGAAATTATCCGTCACAAATAAAATATTACACATGCATCTGTTACGGCAGTGTTTTCCAACGTGTTGTTCGCAAAACGTATACAATAGGAAGTCGTTAAGCGCCTATAAAAATAAAATAAGCAATCAATTTGTAAAGACACATACATTTATATTTATCAGGTTAATGTAGCAAAACTATGCAACTGTGTCGACTTTTCGCAACTTGTCAAGAGATGGCGTTGGTAAATCATCGAAGTATTCTCAACATTTTAGATATAAGTACAAGATACAAATCAAGACTGTAAGAGCACGGCCGCTCCCCAACCATGTTCACCTAAAAACAGTGGAGGATATATAGGTGATCGGATTTTTTTACATACTAAGTGTGTCCCATGTAATAGCTTAAAAAACACTGTGCTACGGCTTAAACAACAGGGTTAATTGGTTACGCAGGTGTCGGTTATTATACCCATTAGTTTATTACAAGAAACGACCATATTTCACTTGGGAGTCCAATTTGCGACATAATTGCCAGGGAAAATTTCCGTAAGCGGGTAAAGAATGAGCATGCCATTTAAATTCGTTATGATTCCTTTTTATTATTTCTCCTATAAATTCCTCTGCGACTAGTAATTTTGGGTCACGTAATGTTCGTAAACTCACAACTATTGCGGGTAAAACACTTACATTTGTTATTTTGTATCATATAATCAAACGTGACTCCAGTCCACCTGGTGGTAAGCGGCGGATGGTAAGTCCATAAACAATGGGCAAACTAAGTAGTTCTTTGGTAACATTGCTATACAACAAAATAATTTGCAATACGGAAAAGAACTTTGTAATCTTGTCACGCTTTCATTCTGATCGCTGTGACGAAAATTTCATAAAACGTGATCGAAATACGAAGCTCTCTTTCTATTAAACCAAAAATGTGTAACAGGATATATCTGTTGTGATTCTTCCTGTCCTATACTCGTATGTTGCTCTTCACATACTAGTTGTATTTTGTTTGTGATGCAGATATTTTTTTAGATTTTAATATTTTTGCAGTTTGCCAGGGACAGTTAGTTGTTCTTCCCGCCAAGATCTAAATAAGGGACAAATGGAAGTGTAGAAGATGGGATGCCGTCTCCTAGCCAAGTTAGTATTTTACAGCAGCTATCAATTAACCAATTTTTAAGGTGGTAGTAATCTTTGTGGTTCGACTCCGGCGGCACCACCTCCACACCTATTTCTGCCTACTGATAGCAGTGTTAAGAGCTGCTGTGTTCTGGTTTGAAGGGTGT
Source organism: Astraptes brevicauda (assembly GCA_018252015.1). Classification (NCBI taxonomy): domain Eukaryota; kingdom Metazoa; phylum Arthropoda; class Insecta; order Lepidoptera; family Hesperiidae; genus Astraptes; species Astraptes brevicauda. Next base: position 1,369 of record DWPW01000573.1, read on the forward strand.
GGTACGGGTGACATACTTATTCGAGGCGTTCCAACTTAGTCCTTCGGGGTAGCAAAGCATCTGTGGCCGACCTCAGATGGGACTGTGATCTTATCTGGGGTTGATCACAGATGTCCATAGGCGGCAGTGGCCACTTACGATGCACTTACGCTGCATGCTCGTTTCCTTTTTAATAATAATAATAATATTTTTTACTATATTATAATTACGTAAATAAATGATTAAATTTGCATGTTCCCTATTTAAGAAACCATTTTCTATTCTATTTATGTATCAGTTTTATATTTTGTCGTGATTTATCTTTCATTAAAAAAGTTATTAAATTCAACAGTATATCATTTCACTACTTGTGCAATTTGCAAAGAAGTTTAAGTAACAGGCCCATATGAATTTACTTTGCTATAAGATAAATAATTGCTAATTGATTAATAAGTAAACTTCATCCTCAGGTATTAGAAGCTCATCCGATTACCTCCAGCTAATTATATAGACTCAAGAATTACTGTGATAATTGATACGTGTGGACTTAACAATGAATCTAAGGTTATTTATTCTTATAATAATACAACTCAGCTTCAGCAGAAAATTTGCAAATACTTCAAAGATATATACGTCAATTATAAATCAATTTGTCGAAGAATGTGACGTTCGTCCAGATTTGATTAGGGAAATTAAAAGTTATAAAAACATAACCCAGCAAATTATGGAAGAAGTTAAAACTACAGATTATGGATATAATATGTATCGACAGTAAGTACTGTGAATCTAAATCTGTAAACCCTGAAAATAGTCTGTTTCTAATAATATTATACATACTCAACATATAATAACATAAATTTAAAACATAATTGATTACCATCTCTATCACGTCTTCAGGGATAGCAAAAGATCTGTGGTCAACTTTAGGTATGACTCTAAACTCACCTGGGGTTGATAACATGTCCATGAGCGGCAGTGGCCAGTTACCATCTCTATATGCTCATTTGCTATTTCCAAATTACAAAAAAAATCATTGATAGAGATATTCGTTAACTATATGTCATATTGATATTGTTTCAGGATTTTAATCCCAATAGTGAAATTTCCATTTTCATATATATATCTATCAATATTCTATTTTATGTACGTATTATTACAGTGTAAACATGACATCATATTAATATTTATCATCATTATGTATATTGAATTTTATGTTAAAACAGAGTGCAAAAGACATTTAATCATTCACGACAGGCAAAAGTAATAGTAAACGACATTTTTGTCTTAAAACGCTTCTTACCTTACAGATATACTCAATTCATTGACAAATTTGGTCCCCGAATATCAGGTAGCGACGGCTTAGAAAGCGCCATAGATCACATGATCAATTTAACTTATGAATATGGACTCAACGATGTAACTACTGAAGGAGTGGAGGTACGAACCCAATGTCTATTTATTTCTTTTACAGAAGTAGTAGAATGCGATTGCTACGATTGTTCATCTATAATGAACGCCAATAACGATTAGAATTCCGTCTAAAATAAGCCACAAATGTATTGCCAACCTGGAGAACTAAATTGGAAGACATCACCAGAGTACCACCAGAGTCAAACTACGAAGAATTCTTCATCCTTTGTTACGTTATTTACTTACATAAAAAGTGTTTTTCTTAATTCTGAATATGGTGTGTTCATAGGTTCCCCATTGGGTTCGCGGCCCCGAGTCTGTTACTTTGCTGACACCCTTTAGGAAGAATATTGCTGTCCTAGGCCTTGCTCCAAATGTACCTACTCCTCCTGATGGTATCACAGCTGATGTATTAGTGGTTAATAGCTTCGCTGATTTTAAATATATGAACCCTGATAATGTAAATGGCAAGATTGTACTTTTCAATGCACCGTTCACTACCTATGAAGATAATGTTAAATATCGCCGCCTAGGTGCCCAAAGAGCCGCGAGGAAAGGAGCCGTAGCGACATTGATTAGAAGTGTTACGCCATTTTCGCTATACACTCCTCATACTGGTGCCCAGAAATATGACGATAAAATACCAAAAATACCTGCAGGAGCTATTACATTAGAAGATGCTGACTTACTCAGGAGATTACAAGACGAAGGTTTCCCTTTGACTGTTAATATTAATATGGATAGTACACTCGATCAAAAAATATCTCGAAATACAATTATCGATCTTAAGGGTACCACGTATCCTGATAACTTTGTCATGGTTTCTGGTCATATTGATAGTTTGGACGTAGGACAAGGAGCATTGGGTAGCGGCGGTATGATGATAAGCTGGTTTGTACCTGTTATATTAAATCATTTGGGTTTTACACCGAAAAGAACTGTGCGTGCTGTACTATGGACAGCTGAAGAACTTGGTTCAATTGGAGCGAAAGCTTATTTGAATAGGCATAGGGACGAGATGGATAAAATAAATTTACTTATGGAATCGGATAAAGGTACCTTTAAACCATTAGGTTTGGATATGTCAGGTTCAAGGGAAGGACGTTGTATAGTTGCTGAGATATTGAAACTGTTTTCACCGACTGATAAATTGAAAGACAGTGGTAATGTTGGATCAGATATTACAGTTTTTAAGGAGTATAGTATACCCATGGTATCTTTATTGAATAAAAATGACCACTATTTCTGGTATCATAATTCTGAAGCTGATACTTTGACCGTTCAAAATAGAAAACATGTCCTTAAATGTGCAGCATTCTGGGCGGCATTTTCATACGTGGTTGCTGATTTGTCAGTTGACATTCCGCGGATTTGATTTTTGACATTTTGCTAAGTTTACTTTGAGGTAGAGAAAATACTAGGTATATACAAATTCATAAGTAATTAAACATTCTATGTTCATTTATTTTTGTGTTTTTTATACTTTTATAACCCAGACAAAGATATCATAAGAATCTAATTCAAATTCGTCCTTCCATCTCAAAATTACAAAACGCAATCCTTATAAGTTCAGTGGACCAAGTCTGTTTTTTATCAAAATCAGGAAATTTAAATGAGCGCATTGATGACCGTGTAATATTCGTTAGTTTAACTTCGCAAGAAGGCGCTATTAGTTGTTAGTCGTCTCCTACGATACCAACCACAGAATATAGAATATTATTATTTGGTAAACAACTTTGTTTAAATCTACGCGATCATTAACAAATTGCCAATTAGATTTTTTGTCATATTACTAGCGAATCGAACATGACTTCTACTGAAAAAAGATTGCAAGGAACTCAGCTGGCTTTACTGTTTTCTTTCATTTAGTCAAACAAATTGTATTTGTTTTGTAAAAATGTATTTAACTGGAAATTGTAATATCAATTGAGAAAATAAGTTTATTCCAGAGAAACGCGTAATTTATCTAGACATAACACAATTTCTAATTGATTAAGTACTGAACATCATCACATTCTCGGGTGTTAGAAGCTTACCAATTGACCTCTAGCTAGTTTGAGTTCAACGTACAACGATAAGATTGGCCAGACATATTCTGTAACAGTATTACTGTGATAATCGGGACGTGTTGACTTAATTATGAATCTAAATTTACTCTTTTTCTTAATAATACAACTCGGCTTCTGCAGAAAATGTGTAAATACGATAAAGATAATTAATCGCTATAATGATGGATGTAACTTAGCTCCAGATTTGATTAGGGAAATTAAAAGTTATAAAAATATAACTGTGCAAATTATGAATGAAATCACAACTACAGATGTTGGAACCAATATGTATGAACGGTAAGAGTTATACATGTTTAAATAAGTATCATATTATAATAGAAAAATGTTGCGTAAATTATTATTTTACACAAAGGTATTTATCAGTATTAATTATATTTATAAAACATATATAATAAATAGTTCGTTGCAGTTATCAACTTTTAAGTTCCATGTTTTTATCTGTTTTATATTTTGCATACCCGCTTATCACAAGGAAACTAATATAAATTGAAAAAAAATACTATACTGAATTCCTTAAAGTTGTCTATATCTTGTTATCTAAGAAGGAACAATAATCCATAATATACCACTAGAAAGATAACTCAGTGACCTTTTCGCTCAAGGCCTTTTTTTACTTTCAGATATACACAATTTGTTGATAAATTTGGTGCTCGTGTATCTGGTAGCGATGTATTAGAACGAGCTATAGATCACATGATTAATTTAACCCACGAATATGGACTCGCGGATGTCACTACTGAAGAAGTTATGGTACGAACTCAGTACATAATATTTGCTTATTTATTTATTCTTCATTGACCAAAAAAAGTTGTGATACTAAGGGCGGCATAATGCTAAGAGCAATTTCTCCCAGTTAACTTTAACGATGAGCAGAAAAAATGTAAAGCGTTGCAAGAAAGAGAGAGAAAAAAAAATTAAAAAAGAGAACAGGTTAATAAAGAAAAAATATGACAAGAGTAAATCGAGAAGAGAAAAGGGGAAAACAAAAATATAAAATGTAACTGATGAAATAAACCATTAGTAAATTAAACGGTTATCCGGATGAACAAATGATAGACTGTTTAGGGTACCTTATAATATGTAACTGATTCTCACGATACGCGAATATAATTTCTTAAGTGTCGATATTTCGACCCAGTTGCATGGATCATGATCACGGCAAAACTGGTGGTGGGAAGAACCGTTGACAATTAAACCAGGGCAGTTTCGCCGTGATCACGATCCATGCAACTGGGTAGAAATATCGGCACTTATGAAATTAAATTCGCGTATCGTGAGTAACCTTTTACATATTATGTTTCAATTCCGCAATGATACAATTCTAAAATCATATATTGTTTAGAGAAGTGAGCGCGAACTTTGTTTTTAAAATACAATCCCTCATGAATATTGTTTTCTTTGTCTCAATAAAATTAATATCGTGTTACAGGTTCCCCATTGGGTTCGCGGTCCAGAAGTTGTAACTATGATAAGACCACGCAGTAAAAATATTGCCGTTATAGGCTTAGCTCCAAACATACCTACTCCTCCGGAAGGTATCACAGCTAACGTGTTAGTTGTCAACAGTTTCTCCGAGTTTGATAAAATTCACCCTGATTATGTAAAAGGCAAAATTGTACTTTTCAATGCTCATTTCAAAAGCTATGGAGATACTGTCATATACAGAGTCCTAAGCGCCCAAAAAGCTGCGAAAAAAGGCGCCGTGGCTTCTTTGATTAGAAGTATTACTCCATTTTCATTATACACTCCCCATACTGGCTCCCAGCAATATGATGATAGCGTGCCAAAAATACCATCAGGAGCTATTACATTGGAAGACGCTGACTTGCTCAGGAGATTACAGGATGAAGGCGAAACCGTAACTCTTAATATTAAAATGGATAGCACATTCAGTCAAAAAATATCTCGAAATACAATTATTGATCTCAAAGGAAGCAAGTATCCAGATAATTTTGTCATAGTTTCTGGACATATTGATAGCTGGGACGTAGGACAAGGAGCTATGGACGACGGTGGTGGGATGATGATAAGCTGGTTTACACCTGTTGTACTAAATCGTTTGGGTTTCCAACCAAAAAGAACTGTGCGTGCTGTACTATGGACGGCTGAAGAACCTGGTTTAATTGGAGCAATAGCGTATTTGAATAGGCATAAAAAAGAACTGGATAAAATAGATTTAGTAATGGAATCCGATGAAGGTACCTTTAAACCATTAGGTTTGGACGTAGCAGGTTCAATGGCCGGACGTTGCGTGATTGCTGAAATATTGAAACTGTTTACACCGATGGATAAAATGACAGAGAGTTCTAATGTTGGATCGGATATTACAATTTTTGTCGATAAAGGGATTCCGGGTGTGTCTTTGTTGAATGAAAATGAACGCTACTACTGGTATCATCATTCCGAAGCGGATACTTTAAATGTACAGAATAGAGAAAGTGTTATAAATTGTGCGGCTTTCTGGGCAGCATTTTCATATGTGGCTGCTGATTTGTCGGTTAACATTCCACGGTCTTAGATTTTTCCTGAAATAACAGAGAAACAATCTCACGGTACACATCATTTCAATTCTTATTTTATATGGTAGTATGTCTGTTTATTAACGAAAAACATTTTTTTTTAATTTTCCATTAGAATGTTTAAATGTAACTTCTAAAATCTTAACATATTTAATTAATTCATAAGGTTGACATTGTACTGATACAGTGACAGATAAGCACAGTTCAAGTATGCGGTACTCCGCTTATTGTTAGTTAGTATAATCAGCTTCCTTTGTACTTCACTTTGACTCCTAGTTCTATGTTTTTCTCAATATTATTTAAAAAACGAAAATAGATCATATTAAAAATAAATTCATTGATTTTTTTGTGTTTTTTAATATTCCCACAACTTGAATTATTATACAATTACACATTATGTAAGTCATTTACAAATGTGATATCAGTCGTGCTCCCATTCCTAAATACAGAAGAGCTAATCAGCTAATCCTCATAAGTCCGGCAGAGCCTGATTGGCATTTTACAAGTTCACCTTTAATTGACGTGATATTGATCATAGAATAATAGAATATTAATAACTTTGCCAAAAGACTTTATTATCCCTTTTCCAGGGTTTATTTCCTTAGGCATTCCAACGAGATCCACGAAAAGAAAATGTTTATAAGACTTCAAATGCACTTTCAACAACTCAGCTACACTACAATACAGTTGCAAAGTACTATAGTTTTTAATAAACTACTACCGAAACATGGCCTACCCTTGTAGGGATAACAATATATTCCTCCAAGGAACTACCGAAAGATCTGACAAGCAATTCAGCGGATGTGTCATATGTTGCAAACAATATCAATATTAATTTGTCATATACTTCAGAATTACTTATCACACGTTCTCATCATCGTGTGATTATATCTCAATAATACACTCTATGATGAGTCCTTGATTCCTTGATATAACATACAAATTAATTAAATAGGAATTGTAATCTAGGCCCAAACACGTGTTCGTTGTGTTACCATAACAACGCCTTAAGGAAAGAATCGACAATTTCTGCTTCCTTCGTAATAAGGAATTGATTATGTAGGTAACAAAATAATTTAGGAATTATAGAATTTAGAAGAACATGCCTATGTTAGTAATGTGATATTTAGTTATTTTATTTATTTTGTTTATATGCAATAGAAATAAGCTATTGATAACCCATCGCCTACCCGTAGTCTTCATCGCCACCTATATTCTGCTATGCATCAATGAAATTGTATATCTTAATATGAAATATAAAAATATAATATTGAAGTAGCTAAGAAGCATGCAGCCCGCCTGATGATAACTGGTCACTGCCGTCCATGGACATATTCAATCGACTATACAACAGAGGTTTTAATTTAAGCCGCTTCCAGAAGGCGCCACTCCTGAGACTCGTTTATGTAAGTCAGTCGGTAATAAAAAAGGTGAAACGCAAAACCTGCTTCGTGGTAGATGTAAGTGTGACGGTGGTACTTCCAGTCAATCCAAAGTCATTATACCAAACACAATCAGATACAGTGCTCTACAACACTGAACTTTCTGGGAATACTTATCCAACATTATTATGTATATAGATACAGTCGTATGATATAGATCATATGACTTTTTTATAGTTTGGGAGTAGCAAACGAGCAAGCAGGCCACCTAATGGTAAGTGGCCACTAAGTAAGTAATAAGTAGTACCTAAGGTTGACCACAGATGCATTGCTACCCCTGAAGACTAAGTTGGAACGCCTCAGATAAGTATGTCTCCCAGACCGTACCTTTCAGACCAGCATACAGCAGGCCTTAACATTGATGTTATACTGGGTTCTACCGCTATATAAATTTTTTGATGCAATAAAGCATTATATTCTTATTAAATATTTCAAATAGATTGCAAGATTTCATATATCTTTAAAAGTATTCGCTAAAACCACACCCTTCAGACCAGAACACAGCAGCGCTTACCACTTTTGTTATTACACAGAAATAGGTGTGGTACCGCCGTAGTTGAATCATATAGAGTTCTATTACCTTGTCGAATAAAAATCAATTGTTAAAAATATTTAACATATCTTTTCATATTTCTATATCTAAAAAGGTACCGAAAGGTATGAAATTGTTTTGTGGAGAAATAAGTCCGTAAAGTGGTTTCGTTCGTGCTAACAAACTACTAACAAACTAAAGTTTCTCAAAGCCTTGTTCGAAGATATTGTATCGAGGGATGTCCTTTTTTCCGGAACATTCATGAACAATTTTCTCTCTTTTTCTTTGTGTTGTAGTGAATTTCACACCTTATTACTTTAAATACAAAAGGAAATATTGTTCTTGTGTTTCACAATAAAAATATATAATTCATATAATAAGTACAGTTGCGGCTTTTGGATATATTTAGTTGTTGGAATACACTTATTCTATATTTTTGTATATTTCTTAAAAGTAGAGGGAGCTTTAATTCGCCCAGTTTTCAAAGAAATCCCTGTCATGTAAGTTGGGCACTAAAAATATCTTATTTATAAAAAAAACATGACGTAAATTAAACATTATCTTTTAAATAAGAAAACCGTAATTTCCTGAACGATCTCTAGATTCGTCATGAAACCTAATTGGTCTGTGTCAATAAATAGCATATTTGAAAAATATAAAGCGAAAAACTTTATCACTCAACGTGGAATACGATTTTCATCTCTATTTAGAACTTTTTTATTATCTGCTTTTCGTAACTTGTCGCTCGATGGCGATGTACCCCAAGAATTTCTAGGTCGTCTAACACCTATGGTAATATAAAAAAAGATTTGAGTATACTATATTACATTCAATTTTAAGATGTTAGAACCCCGTATGATTCGATTCCAGCGGCACCACTGCCACCTATTTCTGCCTAATAACAGCAGTGTTAACAGCTCCTTTGTTCTGGTCTAAAGGTTGTGCTAATGGAGATAGACTTATCCGAGGTGTTCCAACTTAGTCCTCAAGGGTAGCAACGCACTTGTGATCAATCTCAGATAGGACTTTAATGTTATTTGAAGTTGATTACAGATGCTTTGCGCGGCATTGGTCACATACCATTAGGTGAAATGAATTCTCGTTTACTACATCGAAAAATCGTAGGCATTTAAAAATATTGGTCCGTCATATTGTATTTAAAATATTGCCACAAATCTAAGGATTGAATTAGAGGTTGTCATTAACTATTTTAAAATTCAGTTACAATTTGAACACTTACGAACTAACACGGCAAGTTAAATGAGGCTTGTAAAAGCATTTTATTACCTTGCTTTTCATTTTAATAAATCGCCGGCCCTAGCCAAAATGTATAGTCTAGTCTATACCGATAACGCTGAACAAAAAACGAAAATTGTGTTTGGCCTATTCATTACCTCGGATCCACATTTATTTACATCTCACTTTATTCCTACTTTGTATTCAAATTGGCAAGAATTATGAGCCCACAAATTTCATAGCGACATAATATAAAAGTGTAATGAAAATAAATCCCTCGAGACTAAACTCACTCAACGCAGAATCTCATAACGTTTTAATCCTGCTATGTACATTAAATGGGTTGTAAAAGACAAATAAAATAATATTGTTACATAAATTTGCATAAATTTATTATTTTATTTGTTTATTTAAAGATAACGGTTTATATTCAAAGTTGAAGATACTTACATGCAGTGAGAGCCTAATGGTTGTAACTCGGTCTCTTAATCGGGAGGTCCGGGGTTCAAATCCAAGGCACGCACCTCTGTATTATGTGCGTATTTGGAAAT
>DWPW01000574.1:0-11103 GCA_018252015.1 Astraptes brevicauda
AATGTGAACTGCAGGCATATTGTTATTCTTAAGTGATCGTGTGAATTTCGTACTAATTAGTATTTAAATGAATTAAACTTGCCATAATTTGCCATGTTTAATTTCAACACTTATATTTAGTAATGGTCCACATAGTCATAATTTATTTATTTACAGTTAAAATTACGTTAAGGTAACAAAATGACCAGTTGATTATGTAATTTTGAGTGCATGAAGTAAATCCAAGATTTTGTGGATCTTTGTATAGTAATAATAATCGGTACTCTCATAGGTTTTGATGTGCTCTTTCCTATTTTCAACTTTGCAAGAAATAAAATGTTCTAGTGTTCAAGGTATATAAATATTGTTATGGGAATGATTACTAATTGTCAAATGTCAATAACCGTTAGTTTTGTAGAGCAAAGATTATAAGCTTCTATATAATTAATGTAATCATACGATATAGTTTATAAGATATTATTATTTGTAAATTGACCGAGCCAGTTTAACAGTAAAAGCTAAAAGTTCAGTTATCCTTCTATGTATTATAATAAATTAAATTGTGGTAATTTGAAACGCTTCTGCATAAATAACATAATTTACGACTTTGATAGCGAAAGACGTGTATATGGAAAATGTACTTATGTAAGAAACAAACCTTAATTCTAATAAATACCAATACTAATACTGAACAATATGGTGGTTCTGTAGATAGGTAGGGGTGAAAAAATAAAAACATTTGTTCTTTGGTTAATTCTTCAGTGTACCTACCTACCACCTGCGTATAGTGATATTAATTTGTGCAATGTATTTAGTTAGTGGTTAATATACCTACTAAGATGACAACATCTTGACCTATTTGCATCGATTGTACGTATAACAAATAATGAGAGAATTCATTTGTACCTATGTCTTTGTGTAAGAAAATAAAATATTAATAAAATAATGTAAATTATAGAGATTCGTATTTTTATGAGTTTATTTACAGTATAATGCTTTAGACTACTTTAAATATAATCTTTGATCAGAAATTCATAGCTTTCATTCGCACGTTGGCCTTACAAATTGGTAATGCAACTTAATTACACGTTTGAGCTTTATTATAGTACATTAATTAATGAAAATATGTAGTTAATAAAATAGTAACGAAATAGTTATTCCAAGTCATCGATATACATACAATACATTTTAAAATTGGGACTTATTATTACTGAGCTGAATGTAATCTGGTCTAAGCTAACATTTATTCAATGATTAAAGATAAAGTTCACGCCTTTCCGAAACATTATTTACAAAATAGTATGATAGATTATATTATGCATGACGTTGTATGAGTACATTTATATATTATAGAACGACATTTAGTTGGACCATTTAAAGCTAATGTATCTAAACACTTAATGTAATGTTAATTTACAGACAATATTTATACAAAAATATAATTTGGGGTTGAAATAATTAAGTTTACGAAATAGATAAAATGGCTCCAATTTTCGCCAGACGTGTTAGTTTTTTTTAATAATTTCGTACACGTTTTTAGAGTTGAATAATGACTACACTTTTTAATCTAACATTAAGATTCATATATGTACAGACTTCATTCCAATATCATCATCATCAATCACAAGTTGTTGCCTTTCAGTCTTTAGCGTTACCTTCCTTAATTAAGCACACACCTGTTTTTATGTTATGTACCTGGTGAGACGTTTTAAACTTCTCTTTCCTATCGAGATAACACATAGCATTATTAAGCAATTAAGCACAATCCATTAATTCCATTAGTTATATACTTTGACATATTCGTAAGAAAAAAATATACACAGACAAGGATATATTCATATGTATGTAAGCTAAATATACATTTACAAGATTGGTAAGAATTTTCTCGTATGTTTCGGGTTGTTCGTAGACGTATGCGAGGAAAAACTAGTTACGAAGATTTTATATGAGAGCTTATGATGTATGTACAGGTATGTTTTGATTTTTTTTACCGAATTCATATAATTTACCCTGTTAGTGATAACATATTAAATACGATACTTAACTACAGAACAATAAATAATGCACGAAAACGTGCAGTAAATAAGTATCCCTAATCATGTATAGACAAATGTAAATGCGCGTCAATACAACGATAAAACTACATTTTACACACACTCAACAAGAACGGAAATATACGGGTAGTAGTCGACCGACGGTTTAATAGACGTCAGGGGGTCGGGCGGGGTCGGTCGGGTCGGTCGGGCCGGTCGGGCCGGTCGGGGTCGGGCGGCGCCTAGTGCTTGAGCAGCAGCGCGGCGTGCTTGAGGCGCAGGTGGGAGCGCAGCGTGTCGATGCGGCTGTAGGTGGCGGGGCAGTAGGGGCACAGCGAGCGCTGCGCCGTGTGCGAGTGGAAGTGGTGCCAGCGGTTGGACACCTCCTTGCCGCAGGACTTGCAGCGCCACAGCGCCGCGCTGTCGGCCGCCGCCACGAACATGCTGTGGTACGAGAACTGCGGGGCCGCGTGCGCGCGCTCTGTAACCAACCCGCCATGCCCGTCACCGCCCTCTACCGTCCATCCTCTACATCGGGCTTTTGCGGCCAATTTGTAGTACTGTCGCACGGCTAGTGAAATTTTCTTTCATTAATCATTTTGTTCTCTATTCGTAACTCGTTTACTGGCAATTGTCATGATAGTAGCTTCACATTCGGACGGTTTGTGATAGCGAGGGTAAATCGGAGCCAAAGATTTTTATACTGACTAATTTTAATTATTATTTAATATCTTAAAGTACACTCTCAAACATTACTTAAACGTAATCCCATCAGTAATTTTATACGGATGGATTACGGTGTAGCTATTAAATTCAGCTTCATTGATATAAAACATATCAATTAATTAACATTGGCTCTGAAATAACTGCTAGTAACAAATTATGTCGTATATAATTGTGTACATAAAGCTGAAACAGAAACAGTAGTCGCCGGCACTAACACGCATTTGCTACGCAATATAATAACAATAACCTTGCAGCATGTACTTCCACATATATTTTTATGCATATTAATATTCAAAAACTACTATCTGTAATAGGTGTCTTAAACAGTCCACACATAACAAAATCAGCAATCCTTCCAGTAAGAATTTGTAAGTTTTGAATATCCAGCAAGTTTCGTTCAATGATTTTGTTTAAATAAATTAAGACTATGCAGCGACTAGAAGCATTGCTGTGATCGAACGTCGCCGGCCAACGTGTACAGAGGCCCACGACCGCCGTGCATTCGTACTTACAGGGTACATTGATAATTGCAAATGGGGAAAGAGCGCGTGACACGCACAACTGAAACTACACGAATTGTAACATACCACAATTTAATGTAAAAATTAGTAATAAATACAACAGATAAATGCAGGAGTTTGCAACATGTTAAAATTGCATTACATAACATCAAACAATGTGAAAAAAAATTGCATTAACTGCTTGCATAAAACAAAAAAAAACTATTTAAATTAAACTTTTAACGGAGGCATCAAACCAAGACATAAAAATATTCATAAACAATAAGTCGTCCATAAAATTCATGTAAAATATAACAAAACTGATCATCAGTTGTTAGGTATACGATTTGACACCCCCTACCTATTAGTAATACACTATTGTGATACACGACACTATAACAAATTGGCTAATATTATAAAGAAGAAACAAAATAAACATAACTAGACCATCGCTATCCTGAAAATAACCATATAGCTCATCCTGCACTCCATTGATTTCAAATGATAACATCACATATTTGTGATATAAAGGTAAATTTCATTATATTTTAATTTTAATATACAATAAATTGGAATATTTAATTAGATTGGCCAAATAAGTGACTAGGTCCGCAAGACCTCATTTCCGTAACACTAAATTTAGTAATTCGTTAACCTTATGTGTAAATTCCATATGGCATAAAGTTAGCTTTCATTAAGTCCAAATACGCGGTCACCGTATAATTATTAAGTTGCACACTTTTTGAAAGCTGAAAAGAGATCAAAGGGAGATATTTTCTGAGCCAAACGATGTGATACTCCAAAATATTCTGGCCAGACACTATCATAGTATCCTAACCTAAAATATCTAAATAAAACTCTATAATTACTAATCAATCAATTTGCTATAGCAAATTCAATATTTAAAAATTGGTCTCAAGTGATAGTAAAATACAAAAATGCATTAAATTAGATGAAGCGCCTGACTCGGCGGTGAACCGGACCGGATAGCTATGATCTATTCCAACAATAGACTTACTTGCGCGACAATAAATTATTAAACAGTACATAACTATTACGATTGGCAGAGGTAAACAAGCTAAATCCTTAATATTACCAGCTATAAAACCTGTACATCACCGTAACCCAAACTGCTTTCGCTAGGTAGAAATAGAAATTAGGAGTAGTCACTTATGTAAATACAATTAGGTAGTTACTCTCTTTCAAGTCATTAATTATTTTAAAATATCCTTTAGTTTGGTTACGTAATTAAATAACTAGTAATATTGCACTGAGTATGAAATGCTATCAAATAATAAGCGCCCACTTTATTATGAACGATACAATATAAAATCTTTAATATACTTAAAAGTAAATATAAATCTTTGTGGAAGAATGTTTGGTGACTATTATTATGTATTCTAAAAGGAACGTAGGAGCTTGATATTTAAGTGGGCTCCCATATTCAATAGACAATTGTATAAATCTAGTATGAGTTATGACTATTTTAAAAAATTGCACAAGTGAAATTGCATGTTCACAGCTACTAAACAGCACTAATGCCACAACTTAGGACGAGATGGGAAACGATCACGGATCTGCTAACTGGATGCGGTCATCTTGGACCGTCGACGAACATTTACGGTCTTCGTAGGTATATCGATTCATTTACAATGGCGTCTTATCATTCTAGATACATTAGTAAATTTGAAAGGGTATGAAAAAATTAAAGTAAAATCTCGAGTGATACTGTAATCTCTAGGTATGTAGCGACGTATGTATATTACCCGTTGACCAGACAGATGCGACCTCTGGATGCTAGATGCCTTACATTTATGCAAAGTAACTAATCATTAAAACATTAATATTACAATAGGAGTCGAATCGTAGCGTGTTAACACTCAGGTTCTAGCACCATTCCATTTTATCACATTTCAGTTACCGTACCACTCTAAAGTGTTTAGCTAAAAATGTAACAATCTTAAATCTTAATTGAAAATTACATACATAAACGCTAGGTTAGTCCCAATCGTAGAATGCCAATATTAGTTAACTAAATGCGCAACCTCGAATCGTTCCTTCCTATCTAAAGTAATTGAAACAGGCCGAGGAGCCAAAGCACCGGCCGCACGGGCCTTGGGGGCGCAGACCCCGTTACGATAACTAAACACCTACCAACGATAAAATAATAAAACTTGTTAACATTTAAGATGTATTATTACCTAATCGTCAACTGAATATAAACGAAATCATTGTTACTATACGATGTATCAATAAAAACAAACAACACTAATAAATCATATTACATAATAATTATATAAATATAAAATTATTTAAATCAGACAATAGAATATATCTAAGTATAAAAAAACAATCTCCGTAAATAGATCAACTAGTCTAGTATAAAAATCTTTTCGTATGTTTCCTTAGGCGCTATCCGTTAATACATCACAAATCCTTAATAATTATCCATCTTGCAAAGGCCTCATAGAGTTACAAATGCATCTACACTGAGATTCAGTCAATATTTATATGTCGTTGACCAACGACAGATCACAATCTCTTGCCAGTCCTCAATAACCTGTTCCCATTCAGATGTCGTTCCGCACCACCCATAGGATATAATAACATAAATACAATTAGCTACAGGAAACTTAAAATTTCCTATCTAACGAATAAATATAACAAGACAATGTCGGCCCGATTGGGGGCAACCGTTAATAGCCAGCATCACTTCGCGGTCGCACCGCTACTCAATATAGTGTATATTCTTAAATAGCTTAAGACTTCTATCGATACAATATAAAAAATAATATGGTAATAAAATTAACATCATATTATTGCTTTTGCCCGTTCCCGTATAGCGATTGGTATAGAAAAAAAATTTGCTTACCTACTTACATACCCTTCGAGTCATAACTTTAGTAACGTCGACTTAAAGGTTTACAACTTTATGCGGAATATTACTAGTTTAAAATTTCCTTACGCGGAATCTTATACAAGGTCACACTGGGGCAAGTCAAATGCACAACCGAGACAATACTAAAACGAATCGCCCGTCGGGGGCGATTAAGAACTCAATTTTAAGGCCCGCTTAAGTAATAGCACTTCAGCTTAATCCTAAGTAGGAAATAGTTCGAACGCGAGACGGTCCGTTTTTGACACATCATAAAGGACAGTCTTGGCTGGCCGGGCGCGACTCACAGAGCGTCGAGGCCGAGCCAGTACATGGACAATCAGTCGAAGGCCGCGTCCAGGTGGTTGGTGAAGAGCGGCGCGTGCTGCGCGTGCGGCGCGTGCGCGGGCGCGGCCGGCGGCGCCGCGGGCTCGAACTTGCGCGTGTCGGGGTTGTACGCGGGGTGCTTGAACTTGCAGTGCGTGCGCAGGTTGTCCGACCGCGTGTACGTCGCGCGGCACAGCGGGCACTCGAACCGCCCCGGGAAATGCACGTGATAATGGTTGCGGATGTGCGTCACCACCTTGCCGCACAGCTTGCAGCGGTGCAGGTTCAGCGCGCCCGTCACTCGCTCGAACGTCAGCCGCATGTGCCAGCCCTTGGAGCCTGCAACCAGCCAGCGTTCACTCCATACGCTCTCTCTTCCCCTCCCCCCCTCTCCGTCTCTCTCGCGCCCCAACGCAACTCTCACGCTTTGCGGATCGACACCGCGTTGCGCTGCGGTGATTTCGTAATCGTTGTAACCGACGCGAACGTAGAGATGCATTAGGTTTGTTAGGAGCGTCTTTAAACATTTGAAGATGACAGCATCTTTATGAAGTACTAAACTATTTTGTTCTGCAGCATTTTTTAAACTAAATGGGACAGGCTTTATTTTATTGAAAGAAATACAGTCAACACAGTAGAACCTCGATTTAAAGACTAATCAATTGTTAATGTATGAAAGCGTATACGGATAATGTTTTTATAAATTTGTCTAGTAATAAGTCTTTTTGTTTGTCCAAGTTCCACTGTAATTGAAAATAAGGATAGTCTAGAAATAATGGCTGACTCCAATGTTTTTAGTAAATTAGCACTATATGTATAATAAGAAAAAGCTTAGATAATTATTTTTTTACGCTATGCTATTATGCTCTTCCTAGAACTATTAATTAAAAGCGTTTATCAACGAGAAAGAAAGTTGAGAAATTATTAGAACAGAATTTAGAACTTATTACGAAAAGTAATGAAAGTTCAGTAGATCTTCATGCAAAAATGAGTCTATGATATCGAAGAAATGGTGTTTGTTATTTGTCAGCGTTAATACATTTGCATGAAATGTTATTGAAACTGTCACCAAGCCTGTATATAAATTGCGATTTTTTGAGATATAGGTCTGCTTATATAAAGAAAGCATGGAAAGAGGATGAAAATGAAAAAGAAAAGAAGTAAATAAAAGAATATATTTGCAACGAACACATTGTAACGATAGATTTAGGTACAAACTAAATATTAATTAAAAGGTAAGTAAGGGAAAATAAGTTAATATTAGAAATATTAAAACGAATGTTCCTTAAAATACATTAGCAAAATCAGTCTTTCACTCAGTAGACGAGTAATGTCACCTTCAAACACGACTACAAGGAACATTAAGAGATCATTAAATTTAAAGTTAATATTATTAGAGGGTCGGATTCCATTTAAATTGCAACATCGTAGCTTTTTTAACTTCAAAATATATTTGAAATAATGATGTCATTAAATGAAGAGGTTAACATTATGTGCACGGATGTTGAAAATATATGAGACCCAACCTTCATTCACAGAAAAAATACTGTCAGGTAATTAATATACACACAAGTTAAAAATCAATATGTTATTAACAATGTAAAATCCTAGTTATGCTGTGAAACAGTTTATTTTTATTACAAATAATTGTAAATGTAGAAGCGAAAATCTAGAAAATGTTGTTATTTTTATTTATTTAAAAAAGGCACTTGGATTAAAGTTTACATAAAATAATGCATGAATAATATGAACGTCGATTTTCACTTCCACTTTAAGGTGTAAAGCCAGCAGTTACTTTATGTGCAAATCTTCCACAAGACATAATTGTGATTAAATTATTTATTTAAATAAATAACACTGTCTAAAGTTCATTGTGATTTTTTTCTATTAATTAGTAATACAGTAATTCAAAGTACAATGGGATTTGCTTCCGCTTTGTTTTTTTTATTTGTCGTAAATTTTTGACACAATGAGACAGTACATTCTCTAAATAATGTCGAAATTATCCTTGATTATATCTTCTAATACTACAAGCCTTTCACCTTAATGTTTATACCTAATGAGTATTTACTATCACAGAAATTAGGTATAACAGAGACTCTCCGGTGCATTTTTTAAAAACATCACCTTTAAACAGAAAGAAATGCTATTCCCAGCTCCCAATATTAATAATAGTTTACAATCTTTGCGAATTACAAATTTATCGAATTATACTTGAGCGAAGCTGCAAGTACCAACCATGGCACAGCGTCCTCTCTATGAGCATTAAGACATTCAAATCATTATTTCATTAAAATACACACACCACACCTTACTTCTAATTACAAAATGATAATAGTTAGAATCAGTGAATAAGCCTCCTATGTGTTAGACTACTAATATTAGTAAATTAAGTAGTTTTAATTGGTATTGCATACATATAGTTGTTGGAAAAATATAGAGCGTAAATGTTTACGGAATCGTCCCTGGAAACAATAGAAAGTGGTAGTTCCTGATAAAAGTTAGTAAGCCTACATACTTGAAGTCCTCAACATTTTGTTTGAATGTTTGACAAACTGTTTGATCTGAGCACATTCCAGTGCTTCATTCGGAGATGCCTTTTTAAGTTGTCAGCCCTGGTTAGGGTAATGGGACACAGGGGACATTTGTGTTGTTCCGGGTTATGGGATTTCATGTGTTTCTTTATGTTGCTTACATGTTTACCACATATGGAACAAGACATGGGGCCACTGTATAATTTTTGTTTTAAACCTATCTTAAAACATTTAACTAAATTTTCATTATTTGCTATGTTCAGGCAGAAATGATCCTGTGGTTTACTGTTTTCATCAACGCCATAATTTTCACCTGTAATATATATGTAGTTTCTTCACATCTTGTTTTACTTTAAATATCACATGCTATTTCCAAAAATTCAAGAATTCTCACTAAACCTGAATCCAGTTTTAATTTAATTGGCAATCTTAGAACATTTTACATGCAAACCCTATTCCAAACTAATTCCTTTATGCTAAAACTGATCTAGTGTTTGACATACAATTAGTTTTTTTTCGCGAGACCTATGTCCCTCAGGGGGCGCCAAATCATCAGAGTAAACACATTTTCTCACACCGATTTCTTCAAAACACGAAAAAAATATATACTATAATAAGCATAATGGAAAATTAAACTCGACAAGCGTTAATGTATGATCGATGCAAATTAGAACAGAATAAGAAGCCACATTACTTATGGCATGCTTTTAATGTTTTAACATGCATTTAAGTGTGTGTCGCCTATAATACCAAGGAATAAATAATACATATTTAAAAAATAAACATATATTTTATGTAATGCTTCTTTCAATTCCTTAGTATTAATAAGCAGCTCTTATTTTGCGATACAAAGCAAACCAAGTTACCAAGAAGCATTTGTAAGGGGTAGTTTCTAGTTAACACTTTATTCACCAATGTATTATCGCAATCAATGTTATACCACAAAAATTATCCAATAAAATAATTTAATATTGAGAATATTATAATTAGAATGCAAGTGTGGTACAACCCTGACTGTTAAATACATATAACAGCTACCAATAACTTTATCATAAATTACTATGAATAAATTGAACACATTTATAAATCTAAATAGTTAACGGTAAAATATAGTAATCCTTGTGGATTTCATTTCTATTGCATATATTATTGGCAGCTGTCAAGTAAATGGGATAAGACTCACCATCAATGGTGTCAGTTTGATCGGGATGTGGCTGGATCAGTGGCTCGCTCTCATTGCATTCGTTGGTCATGTTTTGCTGGCTCAGCATTGATGCCATTTCAGTTACTCCCATTCCCTGAAACATTAGTATAAATTCCCTTGAATTACAAATAAATGTGGTTTATCAATTGTTTTCGTACATTTAAAAAAAAAACCTTCATTATCATAAAAAAATTAAAACTGAGTTTTGAAATGATGTTTGTATTTTTGAATTTTAAAAATCTATGTCACTTTCTTTTAATGTTCTTATTATTATTCAACGGAAGTTAACACTATTGGAGGCAAAATTACTAAATCATGTTTGTGTGTTTGGTCCTTTTACAATACCAAGTTATGGTAAAGGGAAGAAATTTGAAACAAGCCTACAGGTTAAAATACATTTTATTAAATATATTTATAATATGTATACGGAATATTTTTTACACAGGAACAATAAAACAATTCATACTTCTTAATTAAGTAGGTATAATACATTAGTAAAAATTCAATCACTGGATGTATTCTTTACTTGTTCACTTTGTAAGTTCTCGCGTTCTTCACAGAATTTATGTGATTTACTCTTGTTATGATGGTTAATAATTTCAAGTCTGAAGTTAGCGTTTCCTTCTACAAATGACGTTCTATGCGAATTTAATTCATGTGACCATTTTCTACAATAAGAGCAATACATAATATTTTTCTTTTTGTCATAATCCAGCCATGGAAACAGCGCCAGCCAAGTGATTCTAAATCGGCCCAATTTCTTTAAACTTGTGGTTGCCGTTTTTGGACTTGGTACGGAGTTAATGCACGGGATTGGTTCCACGAGAAGTGTAGGCAGTTCAGTTTTAATAGGTTTCGTGCATAGATTTGTTGGATCTATATCCCCGTTACTATATGCACGTTCCCCTGCGAGGTGACCACCCAC
>DWPW01000575.1:0-11087 GCA_018252015.1 Astraptes brevicauda
CCGAACTATTGCGGAGAGTTCCGGGTTTTTAGATTTCTATGTCGGATGTGTATTTATACATATTTTGCGTGGCAGTAATCGCCGCCCATTAAGGTATTATGTACCTACTGAAGTACTTTGGTACCTACATAATATTTCAATGCCGCTGCCTACAATTTAAACTTTAACGTATTCACGTGTACCAATACATATTACGTACCTAATCTACGAGTATAATTACGTAATCTTTAATTACAAGTTGACAATAATTGGCGCGTGCGATCATGTAAAATGAAACTTGTTAATATTTTATTATTACACTAAAAAATCGATAACGTATGGATTTGTCGTTGCCTTTGAGTCTCATTGATGTTAATCGCGGACTTATCAATAAATTAATGATCCAGAAGTACCCAATATGTATAAATTTACATAGGAAATGAATAACCGCGTCAAATGTCGTAGGTTAATGACTTGGGGCTATGATAGTAGTGTTTTTATACCAATCTATTTATGTTTTGCAATAAAATGTAGCTAAATAGCTAGTTTAATGGGAAATACCGATGTTAAACGTACAGAAAAGCAATCGTAATGTTATGATTGATAACTAGCCTGTATGTTGCCTTCACCTGGTTTCTTCGTTTGGGGGCTCGATCAGCCAAAATAGGCTTTAAAGAATTTGATAAACAAGAGAAGGTATTTTGATAAAGAAGGATGTCGTTTTTCGGATTTGCTACAACACCTATTTAATTTATTAATCAATGGACAATTTATCATCAACCCTTTTCAGTCCATTTTTAAAGCACATCTTAGTCGCATAGTTTAGCTTCGCTTTGTAGCTAAGCTGAACCTCGCTTTGCTACGTAGCTTTGCTTTGCAACTTGGCGTTACCTTGCAGCTAAGCTTCGTATAACAACTTGGCTTTATTTTGCAGCTTAGGTTCGTTTTGGAACTCAATTTCGCTTTGCAGCTTAGCTTAGATTTTCATACCGCTCAGCTACCTCGCACATTTCTAATGGTAAATTATCGTTAACCTGTATATATTGGCACGTGTTAATACTGCGAATTGGTATACGCAGTCTACCGTACTTTAACTCTATTTTATAACAAACGACGCAATAAACCTAGCTAATATACATTAGCAGGTCTACGAATAAGTTCACTTAGCGTTCTAATATTAGGTCGTCGCTCAAATGGATATTTTCAGATGTTTTGTCGAGTGTAGCCGGTGGAGAACCAGCGAACAAATAAAGCGGGCTGAGTGCTATCGGTTGCAAATAAACGAGTTGGACTATTTAGAATCTGTCCTGTCGTTTTGGGATCAATCTTGCTATTCAGTTATGTAAATGGATTGGGTTCAAACACAGACATGTATAAGCTGTTCATTTTTGTTAACAGTTTACATGGTTCATTGTCGATTAAAATATGCAGAAGCACTTTAAAATATATTATCCTTTTAGTGAAATTATGTTGTTTACTGAAGTTTGTCAAAAATAATTATTAATATTTGTAGGTTTTCAAGAGCCAGTAATGTTGTTCAAATTATGTTTTCCAAACAATGCTATTAATAAATGCGTTAAGTTGCTACATATATAAAATTACTAAATTAATACGATTCGATACGATTACGATACGATACGATTAATACGAATACTGACGATAAAAATGAATATAAAATGTACGGCTATATAGTTATCGATAAATTTCTGTCCGTTGCGTAGGTATGTGTACATAGGTACTACATATATAAAATATATAAGGTCTATTATGTACGTAGGTAAGCAGACCTACATAGATCGTGGCATGTTCACTTTTTAATGTAACGAGACTTTCGGGTCCACAGAGTATCGAATTCTCTTAGAATCGACGTTAAGTAATCACTGTTCCTAACTGTTTTACTTGCCTGTCCGTTTCTAAATCGCCATAAAGTGATATTGTTAATAATTGACTGATTCTACGCAGAAGTGTCAGTTTATGAACAATTGTGTTTAAAACGTGCGAAAACGTTGGTTTACTTTATAAGTTAATACACATACGGTAAGCTAAACAGTTAAAATAGGGTAGCCAAATGTGCTGTGAACAAAACGATCGATTTTCTTAAAAAAAAGAGGACAAACTTCTCTAACACTGGAAAAGGTTTCTAATAAACTTTATAAATCAGTTTAAAATAATAAGATTTCTACATTTAGTCTTTAATTTAAAGCAAGTAACAATTTTGCATTTTTTGAAGTAAGTAGTAGTAAAAAAATACTTTTAATACCTACTTTTCATTTCGCAGTTTTCATATTTTCGTATCGTTTTATTAGCTTAGATTTCCCATACCTATTCATTGATGGTATCACGTCAAGCGTTAGAAGTACGACCTAATGAACTACTCATATAATAACGATTTTTTATGAAAACAGAATGATCTTTAGTCCGGTTTTCCAATATTTTCCTGTCCGGACAGACGAGAAGAAAACCGGACTGTCCGGTCTAAAACCGGACAACTGGCATCTTCAGTTACAACCCATGAAACGTCAATCTGTTTATTTTACACTCACGTCATTAGGCACGGTATGAAAATAATCGATCAAGCCATCTGAGGAGTCTCGGAAATGGCGCGGTAATGTTTTGCGTTCATTGTTTAGTCTGTAGATGACGCAGTAACTACGTAGTAGTCGCAGTTAAATCACAGATTCACATGCGCTGGGAATGATGGAACAGACTGTTACAGATTAACATGCGCTCTGACATACAACTTATTAAGTAAACCAGTGCGGTCGGGACATCCCTGACATAAACTTGGTCTCTAAATGTTTATTGCAAAATTGTAATGATAAAACAATAGGTAACTCACCTATTATTTAAAACCAAGTAAAAAATTTCAATGAAACTTTGACACGATCGTTGTGATTAGTTATACAAACAGCCGCGCATGATGCTCGTCTGCTCAAATGTGAATGTATACTCGCACGCACACACTGGTAGTCATTCGTAGATAATATACGAGAGAAAAGTCACATGGTGAATGTATCGGGTTTTCCGTACGTAGGCGTAGGTAAAATTCAACTCTTATTTATTTATCTTCGGCTTTAAGACATATAAATAAATAATTTATATCTATATTTCTAAGATTAAATTAAGGTAACAGCCATTAATTAACAAGTTTACCCAACTAACAAGAGGACGAATGGTCAGACAGACCTTGTTTTAGATTATTCTATTTATTTTTGTTGGCGAATAAATATATTGACAGGCTCCGCCGCGCAGGCGCCACATGGCTCTAAAACGTATCGTGGGAATCTCCCGCCAAACATATGACTAGTTTTAACTAGGTTCATGTAACTAGCAAATGCGTCGGGCTACGGCTGCGTTGGAAAATTAAATGCACGTGCTGTTGTAGGCTTTAACAATAATTTCTTCGTCTGCTAGTATCCATTTGGGTAGCTAAAAATTCAATTTATTTATTCATTTGTAAATAATCATTAAAACTATATATGCCTGAAATATATAGTTAACTCTAATTAGTATTGGAATCTTATTTGAATTTAGTCACGGATATAGGGCGCACGAGTAATCGTTCTAGTACCAAGTTAGAACGCCTTAAGAAGGTATGAGTAAGTGTATAGACACAGGCATAGGCCTTAACTTATCAAACCGAATCATCGCAACGCCTCAAACCGCTGTTATAGTCAAAAATAGGTGAGACGGTGTCTCCACAGTTAAACTTCCAATAAAATCGTTCCTGACTTGCCACCTTTAACAAGATAATTAATTTGTAAAGCGCATGATTAATTTTATTGAAAATGTACAGACAGATGTCTGTTACTTTAAATGGATTGACATAATTATTAACGTCTTATGAATATCAAGAGTTACGGAATAACTGGCTTACAATTAATCAAATATAGAAATGATGTGTAACCGGTTTTGAAGTTAAATCAAGATGGAACACGTTTCGCGTTTAATGTATTTTTTAACGTTAATCAGAATGAAATTATTGCAATGGTTAATGGTTAGTCATAATAAATAATAGGTTGCGTATGTAGAAGGTGTGTATTGCTATGGCCGCTATAATAACAAATTTTGAAAATAAATAGTTAAATATAAAAGGGGGTCCCGGTATTTTATCTATTAAAATTTAATAAGTAGGCACTTAATCACGTGCTTTTAGGTAGGTTGGGTACTGGAATTAATAAACTAAATTATTATAAACATAAAAACACGTCAATGCTTGAACTTTTTAGTAGTTTTTTCTATAATTTTTGTATGTTTATGTATAATATTTTTGGAAAGATGTATTTTATTGTATAGTTTGTTATAAGTCAAGATAAAATTGTTTATTTGGACAACATTCTGCGTTTTTTAATACGTTTTTTGCGGTTTAAAAAATAACGGTTCTGTAAACGACAGGCAGACAGGGGAGGATTAGTAATAAGATAATTTTTTTACATAGTGACCATATACCAGTGATTTAAAATGTCTTTTATATGACCGTAAAAATACTAAAAATAAAACAAAATATTGCTTCCGTTTCCAGGCGAAGATTAATGTTTTATAAACATTTTAATAAGCGCTGTAAATCCGACATAATCCGGGTTAGCGAATTGTTTGACAACGGACATTTTTTGTTTAAGGCCACGACTTGAATGTGTTTTAATTTAGCATGAATTAAAAGCCGGATTAGTGAATAGAAATCGCATTAGAAATGACACAAATCCATGGTGTGAATTAGTTCGTCTCAAGTATTTAAAAACATTAAATACAAGTCTAAGCCATTTGTGAATATGGATATTGGAAATTAAGATTAATCTTGTGCTAAATCTAAATGACGTCTTATGTACGACAAATTTATAGAGAATTTCCTCCATGTACCTAATCTATGAAAAATATGTTATATTTATTGTTGTTTGATTTTACAATGCATATTTATCAAATGTATTTTTCATCACGATGCGTGCTGTGGAACGCAGTGAGAGTTGTTAGAGATTTGATTTTCCATATGAAATGCATGGGCGTAGTAAAATAATTATTAAATAAGAACTATAAATATAACTAATATCAACCATAAATAAACTATATATGAACTGAGTTATATTTACGTCTGTTTGTGTATTAAATGTGTATCAATCCTATAATTACTATTAATTAATGTTTCACTTAAGCAACTTTAATCTTAAAGGGACAGTGGTTGATGTAGGATGTCATAATAAAATTAATTATACGTACAATACTAGTGATGAGTAACTTTCAATTTGTGTCGCGTCGACTAATGAACGCACTGTTGTGAGTTTAAATTAGGGATGTTAATCTTGGGTCAATTAATTAAAGAATCGAGTTGGTTCAAAGGTTTTGATTCCAAAAATCGATTCTAGTTAAATATTGAATTGAACTAGCAAATTTAACTCATAAAAATGAAGTTTCATATTTATCTTATTTATGGTAGCTTTTTATTTCAGAAGGCACGGAAGACTGGTAACCTTATTTGATTTCGTCGATATATTCCCAGAACAGCATCGAAGATAATTTTTAAGAAAGGCTTTCAATACAATACAAAATTATTTATTTGTATACAAATAATTGGTACTTACTATGTCATAAATTACATGTCCTCTTAATCTACTTGTAGGACATGCATTTAAATTATTATTAATAAAATATATAGAAACTCTCTATCGAATATTTGTAATGTACTCGTATATTCGATATTTTCTTTATTACTTGGAGTGATTCCTAAAATTTAGATTCGAATATTTTAAAATACATGTTTTCGGGGCGATTGGCCAGCCCTAGTTTAAATTGATGTATCGCGTGACAGTTCATCGTCGCGGGGTTTTTGCGCCTTTATTTTATTTGTTGCTTCCGGTAGATTAGCCTTCTTAAATTTCAATCAATTATTTAAGCAAAGCAGGTTGCACCAAAATGTTTATTATAATTGAACAGAGATGTTTTTACTTGATGAATTATTTGTATCCGTAAGCTATCTAGAATGCAGGTGCTATTATTTTAATATTCACGAAACAAGTTTAACGGATTCAAATATAAACTTTGTAATGTATTTATTTGTGTGATTAGCACCGATTATATGATTATCTGTCTACCCACTTTGAACTATTTTTCGAATAGTATGATAGGTCCAACGTTCTCGCCGGTAAGGCAGTCTTACCTCTGGCGTGGCTTGGTGCACTTGTTGTACATTGGTTTGCTTATAGACAATAGAATTATCGTTGTCATTTACCATAAATTAATCTGTGATCTTTTAATGACGGATCTCTGTGTGTGTTTCCTAAATATTTAACATCCACGGTGAAGGCAGGTTTAACGTGACATTGTTATGTCATTTAATTTGTAATAGTTACAGATAAAGCTCTGGCTTCCTATAGATATACCTGCAAATATACATATTTGTAAAAAATGTATAGTTTGTATAACTACTCTCAAATTTAGTAACAAATAGGCGAAAACATGCACCTTAGTGTACAAAAATAGTGCTCATACGACTATTTTTCGTGTCTTCAGAATTGTTAGAACTGTATTGGTTTCCAATTTGCTAACGCGGTTAGGTTTACACAATCCAAATGAAATTCAGTTTATCTATTAACTACCTAGTGAACCCAAATGCCAGATATCCACGATTCCAGTCACAATCTAATCTAACGATCTAGTCCACCCAGTTCTGAATTAGTGCGGAGTCAACCCAATTTTCAGTCATGCGCCAAATTAGAATGCGCATGGGTGCACGTTTTGCGTAAAATTTAGATCTATTGTTACAAGGTTCGTTAACGAACTAGATCAAAATAAGCTATTCATGGTTTGAAAATCCTTCAGAGTATCAATATTTAATTCAAGGAAGCAATTAGGACAGGTAATGCAAAAGATTTAGATGTTTAACAGGATTTGACGTAAAGAAACACCTTATAATGCGCTCATGGAGAATTTTGGAATTTAACGTGCATTAAAGTTTATGCATAGTAAGTGTTAAAAGTATATTAAAATAATTAACATAATTTTATTGATATACCTATTATCTTTAGTTAACAAAATAAAACATTCAATCAATTTCAATAATTGTCAATTAAAACACAGTCATTTATTCTTCTAAACAAATAAAATCATTCTCCCTGCACTCCTACAGGAACTTAAATGTAAGCCATATCGCGTTCAAGTTTTGGCTTTACGCAATAATCATTATAATTATTAACACGCTTTTATTACTTTCCGTTGTATGTTTGTATGTAACGGAAACTTTGAAAGTGAATTTGACCGATTTAGAAACATCGCATTAATTTAAAACTTTGCATACTTATCAAGAACCGATGACAATGACATGACAATGACATGATAAAAACGCTTTTATTACCTTCCGTTGTATATTTGTATGTAACGGAAACTTTGAAAGTGAATTTGACCGACTTAAAAACATCGCATTAATTTAAAACTTTGCATACTTATCAAGAACCGATGACAATGTAATAACATGAAAAAACAAATAAAAAAATAATTTAAAAAAAGTAAAAAAAAAAAACAATGTCGTGGGGTGCGTTTTGATATATTTGACACCATGCACCCCGCGCTTTTTACAATGTTTATTTTCCATTTTTTAGTTTGCATTTCACAAAAGCGTGTTTTTGGCTTTTTAACTTTTACTTATAGATAAAGATAATTAAAAGGATAAATAGGTAATGTTAAATGGGTACTTCAGTACTTTATTTACATTAAGCTTATAGTAACTAAAGTAGCTACAAAAAGTAACATGAAACTTGGCTCGAAACACGTAAAATATTTTCATTATTATACGCACGTAACTAATCCTAGCTATAAACATAGTGAAGTTACTCGTTAGTAAATCCTGCAGACCGTCAAATAAGTCTGTCACAGCGGATTTACGTATTTGTTGTATTAAATGAGTTTAAACATTACCGTTGATTTCGGAAAAGTTTGTCGTCCTGAAAATAAAGAGTTAAATTGCCTATAGTTTGAAATCTATGAACATTTACTAAATATCAAGACTATATTTATTTATGTTGGGCTGACAGGCTGACTAGTCAAATTTTCCCCTGGTTCGAAAAAAAATCCGGGAAACCTATTGGTAAAACATAATGTATAATATGGTAAATAAAATAAATTTTATTCACTTCCATCCTCAGAAAGAAATCTATGATCAGAATGGTATACGCTTGGGCTTGTCAATTCAAGTGTCTAAAATGTTTAAGAGGAACACGTTAAATTATGTACAATTTCAAATCAATGAATATTGAAAAAATATTGTCTACTTGTTTGTGTGTCTGTATTAGAGATGGGCTAACTGACTGGCCAACTAATAAAATTTTTGCCCCGGTTCGAAAAAAATGTAGATCCAGGAAACTTATTAGTAAAACATAATGTATAACCTAATAAAGTATATTAGAGCTTAGCACATAACAGTAAATGTTATTGTATACATTTTATTGACCGTCTTTAGAAATGGTCAGAATGGTATTCGCTTGGGCTTGTCTATTTAAGTGCCTAACATTGTCATAGACATGCTGAAGTTATCCATTAACAACTAAAAGGCGTGTTATTGCATTTATGATTGACAAATAGATGGTATAAATCTTCTTATATACAAGTTGCTTCGTAGTAACCCAATGAATTAAGCTCTCTTGCAGCTTTGTAAGTTCCTTTTGCGACATTCGCAATCGATGTAGGGTTGCCATGTTTTAATGCAACAATCTGTATAATATCAATCTATATATTTTATCGTAAATTATCTTAAGTTATAATTGCCGGTTTATTAATAATGCTTAAATTTTAATTATCAGTCTTTCGGACTTCTGGTTACAGGACAGTCAAAATTTGAAAGCTGTAAACCTGTACAAGTTTTTAAATTACCATACAAAAGTTGTGACAACAATTATATATTTTTTCTATGTTTGCAAAAGCCGACATGTACCGTCTACATGAATTGTACCCATTGAATACAATCTGAATATCTATGGGTATACCTTCCACTAATGGGTATCTATTTCCATCCAGTAAAAGACTTGTGCTTATTGGAACACAGGATTGCAGTCAGTTAAAATATTGTTTATTAAAGTAGCAACCCTATAATAGTACCAAGCACGAATTATTTCCTATAGAGTTCTATACAACTCGAAAATCAATACAGGATACCTGTTTTACAGAGAAAGCTATTGGTTTAAGTGGTAATTGACTTATTGAAAACCAGCCAACAGATAACTATATTTTACAGATTGAAGCTAAGCCGTATATTGCGTCACAATGTTTCTATTTTCATTCCGATTTCATAATATTATTGTGTATTTGACGTTTTGCAACTGTTTATGTTGTAGGAAAGTGTGAATATTTGTGAAAACATTTCATTTCAGTGGCAAATAATTTGCGCACATACTTTTTACGAAGAACAGGACGAAAACGTTATGTTTGAGAAAATCAATAGTTGAGAAATAGTAAAAGTAAGGGAGAAAAAGCAGTAAAAAGAGAAAGAGAAGAATAGAAGAGTAAAGAAATATAAAAAAGTAAAAACGTAGGGGAGAGAGAAAAGCAAAATACTAAAGGGAAGGAAATTAAAAAACAATCTATTTTATATTCGGCATCTCCTTTTTATATGAGGCTTGTTGTTCCGTTTTTATTAATAAGTGCCTATTAAAATTCTTCATGACAAATCCTGCAAAGATATTATTAAACCATAATTATATTAAGATTATATTAAATTTATGTACATAGTTTCTTCTAGCAATAAAATCTGGTTACACTGGAATAATTTGCATACATTTTGATATCAGCTAAAATATTGGGGTCGGTCAACGTCAGAGGTATGCAAATGTTAGCGTTTCTAGTTAATCATGCGCTTACTCGGTATCAACCCTTTGCATTTATTTACTCAACCCCGTATGTGTTTAGCGTTGGTCAAAATAGGGGAGATAGTTGCTTACTCAAAGAACGACACAGATCAGCTTTGTTCGGATAATTCGGTGTTTGGTCATTAATATTTGAAGTGGTATCGATTAAATTTTGATTAGGTACATAACTACTCTTTGTGTCACGCGTGTGTGTATCTTTGTGTCATGCGACATCACGTGTATCATGACAAGCGCCATTTGATTTCCCGTCGGAGGCGACTACGGAACAAAATCCAGTAAATGCCCAGTACCGTCTTCTGTAACATCCAGTGTTGATTCAACACCCACTGTGGTCGCCAACACACGTCCGGTGTGGCGATTTTTAGCAACAAGAAAATATTCTATCTAAGCGCAGGTGATAACTTTCGCTATCTAGTCAATGGATACTAAACGTGAACTAAACTTGTTGTCCGTTTTAAGGGAAAGGGAAACTTCACACTTTATTATCTTTCAGCGTTATAATGACAAAAATTATAATACGGACATGATACTGTTGAAAAATCAGATTTGCGTGCCTGAGATTCAAAACTCATACCTTCAAATTGAGCAGCTGAGGTTAATTAAGCTTCAGTGCTAAAGGTAAGCTCTGTGTGTGGAATATAATTGTGACCAGTGAAGTTTATATTTAACAGTCTTGCTCAATGCGCATTAACTTTTAACGCTCCTCTCAAGCGGCGCTAATTAGTACTGAAAGCGTTGTCAAAACTGCTTTGCGGTAACCTCAATAAGCTTGTAAGTAAACGGTCAGATGCTGTTCCGTATCTAAAGTCGTTATAAAAATATTGCCATATTGTCAAAATATAATTTTGTTTACTAAGACACGTTAGATCTGTAATTTTTTTCTCAGTCCTCCTGAAGTCCTCAGGGTAGATATAACTCTAACCATATCTACTAAAGGCGGCAGTGACCACTTACCGTCAGGTGGATAATGCTCGTTTGCTACTTCATTTTGTAAAAAAAACTTAATACGACCTTAATGACGACATTAACCCTATCAGACCTGAATTTTTGTTTATCGGAATACGTAACTAGCGATTTTATTCTAAGTATATAAATTACCTGCCAATGAGCACGGAGGCACTAAAAAAAATTGGTTATTTCCTATGATTTGCCGAGAAAATTTGTTGTTTTCATGATATACCCAACAACATGTTCCAAATTTTCGTTGGTTACTGTTCGAAAGAGGCGGACTAGTACACATATTTGGTAATAGATGGTGCTAGT
>DWPW01000576.1:0-11079 GCA_018252015.1 Astraptes brevicauda
TGTCGACTTTGTAAGTGAAAATAAAGGTAAGACATGTTTAGATTCAAAACAATGGAAGGTATTCTAAAATAATGATTCTTAAGGATTAATTCAATATATCACACTAATACAGGAAGATATTAAATAACAAATTATTTACATTTTAAATCCAGAGCTTGATGTTACTTTACACTAGTTCGTAAACTTTGCTAAAAAAATGTTTAATGTCGTATTGCTTATTGTTTTGGCGAACATTATAGAATATAAATATAAACCAACATAAATCTTTATGACTTGTAACATGGAAAAAACATCGATTAACGTGTACAAGTCGGCGAGGCTGCCATAGTTTCCCTAACGCTGGACCGGAATATTTTTTAGGCTGCTGTAATCGCCTGGACGCGTGAGTGGTTAAGATCCTGATTGATATATTTATTTTATATATACGTATACTCCAACAGTAGATATAAAATAAGTAAAAATGAATTTATAGCTAAAACATATTTCTATCGCTTCCCATATTTTATAATAATAGAGTGGGCTTAGGATTTGATATTTAACTGTACAGAAATTTTCGAGTATTCTAAGTAGCACGGTATACAATAATAACATTTTTAAAATATATGTATTTTTCCAAGTGTTACTTGGAGGAATAATAAGTGATACTTTTATTAGCAATGACAATTGACAATGTCACTTTGACATTTTGATTTGACGTTATCGCGAACAATTTTATTATAAAGCGACTATACTTCACTTTCCGTCGAATTAATAAAGAATATATCCATTACTCATTCCAAAAGTATTGAAAATAAGATTTTAATCTAACATTATTTATATCTTTCACTTATTGAATTTTAGTTTATAAATTGAAGTAATTAGATAAACTTCATATTCATAGAAGCATTGCATACGTTATCGCAGCAAATATTGGTGTGAAGAGAGAGATGTGCTGGCAAAGAGGAACTACTGTTTTCTATGCATAGCGCGTTTTAATGTAGGTAAGTGTTTCTTTTTTATCGTTAATGGTAACTACGAAGTGCCGTACTCAAATTGTCAATAAAAATATCATAATAAAAAAGTAACTGTTAATCTATGAGTGCATGGCGTATGGTTTTTGCGGCCGGTATTGTGCGGACCGTGGCGTTGGTGCTTGTAGTGTGCGAAAGACAGCAGGCGGCCCCACTATTTGCCGCGCGTATTGTTGATTGTTCCAACATTCGTGGGTTATAAAAAAATTAATAGCAGTAAGCCGTGTAAGTGTTTACGTTTTTAAACGCATAATACCTATTTCTAACGTTTCATTGTGGACGGCTTGTGTGTATCACGTGAAAGATGCAAAACATGCTATATTATACAAATATTATTTAATTGTTACATAATATACTTAATTTGATTATTGAAAAGGATCCCACTTGTAAATTGTTACAGGATTTGTTTTGTCCAAAACTGCAACAACTAGCTAAATAGTAAGTTGATTAACCATATTACATAAATATCTAATTCAAATTATGTTACTTGGCATGTTTTGATTAGGACGATTATTTACTATCATCGAAAACGGGTCCATTTGCCATGGTATATCATAAAATAGCCCAAAGTAGCATATTCAAAATGTAGTATTAAAAAACTTTAAATGCCAGCTAGTCAGGAAATTATGACAAGCATATGTCGGAAACTTTAACTGCTGAATAAATGTTACTTGTAAATATATGAAATCAAATTCTACTTTATGATTTTCATATTATATAATAATTTGATAATATACATATACAAATATTTATATGGTATTTATCCTACATCTTGATTTATATATTGTTCCTCAAGTAGGTCCATGGCAGAAATTGCTCAGGGAATTTTGGCGTGGAGTTTAGAGCATAGATTATTTGTATTAATTGGCATTAATATTGTTTTTAGTTCCATCATGGAAGTTTATTAGGATAGGTAATTATATGCTGATATTAACAAGGTAATTTTTTTAAAGGGATGCGGTTGATCAAACCCATAGGCAGAAGGAATAGTGAAAAATGTTGGAAATTTAAGATTTAATTTCTAATCAAGAATTTATTGTGTTTATTCAATGCCGGTCTTCTGGCTTATAACACATTTTTGTCTGATAAAAGGTGGCAAATGTATGACTTGTCTGGTGTGCCAAATGTTTGACTCTCTTGGGGTGCCAAGTCTTTGACTTGCCCAGTGCACCTAGTTGGTTAAAGCCGGCCCCGTGTTTTTCTAGATAGCACAAATGAATTGTAGGAAAAAGCAATCAACACAAAATTGAAGACTACAGGCTTCTAAAATCATTTAGAGTTTCATTTATTGCCAAAAAATAAAAAAAATAACTTAATTAACCAGAGATATTATTTTCTTTATAGTTAAAATTAAAAGCTTGTTTTTAAGAAAAATAAATTGTATAAACTTATGTCTGTAATCAATCCCAGATAGTTCAACCAGAGCTTGACCACAGATGCTTTGCTACCCCTGCGAACTAAGTTAGAATGCCTCTGACAAATATGTTTCTCTTATCACTCCCTTTAGAAAAGAACTTGTCACAGCTTAACACTGCTGTGTTATTTTAGCAATATTTGTAGTTGTGGTGCGGCCGAAATTGGACTACAAAGGGTTATACCACCTTCAAAATTTCAAATTAAAAAGATATTCTTATTAGAATCTCAATAAGCCTTATAAACCACTGTATTATGGGACAAAATAATTCATGGTTTTTCTTTTCTGAAATGATCTTATTAATTGAACTGCTAGGAAAAAAGATTATTTTAAAATATAAGGTTTTAGTTTTTATTAAAAGTGGCTCAATAACTCATTAAACAATTATTCATTGTCTATTTCTTATACTACTTAATTTGGCAGCCTACATCCAGGTGAAAAATTGTTTGCATAATACAGGTAAGATATGGTAAATAATATGTATACGTATGGGCCAATCAGCTCGTATTTAGTCAGGTGCTAGTGTTCATTGTTAAACAAAATTTGTTTTTAGAGAATTACAAATATTGGTTTTGCTATAGTGAATTATAATAATACGAGGATATTATTATGCTTTTAGGGTACAAGGTACATTTGAATTTATTTTTTTGAGTGTGTATTACTATGGGTACAGGTCTGATATTTATGACCATCTGATATTTACCTATCCATATTTTCTGTGTTAACCATCTTTAAAAAAGGAGGTCATCCGTTTTACTTGTGTATGTGATATTTTTGGAATTTCATACTAGTTTTGAGTATGTGCCAAATTGCATTATTCTATATATGTTGGTTTCGAGATTATCCCTTTTTAATTAATCAAGCACCTATATTCCAATTTAGTGAACAGTCTAAGTTAATCAAAATCGTTTCAGTAGTTTTTGAGATATAGGTATTTTTTGGCTTTCCAATTGAAAGGTATGGACATTGCTTTTATTGTTTTAAATATTATTGTGTACTGTCATGTATTTCTTAATTAACATAAACTTAAACTATAATTTATATATATACAAAACTAAAAATTACAAATACAAATATTTGAGTTAAAAAAAGAACCTTAAATATAATAAGCTTCATCCAGATTGTTGACCCTGGGTAGAGTCCCCAAAACACTGACGACATTACCCCGTTGAATAGCCAAGCTAATTCTCTGCCCGAGGTAAGCGCCAGCCCTTTGGTCATTGGTGCACTCGATCAATCTTTTAGACAAGTGTTGGAAGAAAGATCGAGCGTCAGAACCCCACGGTCCCATCGTTTCCACACCAAACGGCAGAAATATGCTGTCTCTGCTGAGACTTGCATACTTCTGCAGCTTGCGTATTTCAGCGTCAGTCGCAATAACACCAGCTGCCCTAGAAGAAAGATGGAGATGGGAAGGTGCCAGTGTGTCGACGCATGTAGCATCCCACACTAGGCACCTTCCATTCTTCCAAGGAATTAATGTCATGCCGTCGGGCCTCTTACCATCGTCACGTACAATACCATTCGGCTCTAATTGAGCCGGTACGTTGACGGTAGCAAGGGCCCTACGGATGACATCATTCAGAGCAGCGTGGCGTGACTGACGACCGGCGCTGCGTCGACAAGAGAGGCCGTGGTGTCCCAAGTGGTCTACCTGAACTCCACAAGGACAACAATGTGGATGATTTACGGGTAAACCCAGTCGCAGGCTGGCAGCAATTGTAAAAGACGTATCTTCAAGAACCGTCCCTAAATTGTAAGACGGAATTGCGTGTAACCATAAACCTGATTCTTTAACAGAAACGGCAAGGAGACGAGCGCGCTCTGCAGGACAGGTACTTGAGTTCAACAAGTTGGTATGTACTATTCTGCAAAGCGGCTCGTCCCAAAGCCTCTGAACGTTAAGGTCCACCGGGAGGGATACACCAGGGCAAGCTGTGGACCATACATTTCTAGCTTCCGCACAATACGAGATCTCAGTACGACCCAAAAATGATTCAGTTATTTTTTGAAAAAGAGAACTCGTACTGTGCACAGAAGATAGGAATGCTGGTAATGCAACTGATGTAGCTTTCCTGATACCCAGGCCTCCAAAACGAATAGGTAAAGAAGCCTGTGACCAAGATCTATCATCAAAATTGCAGTTTAAAATGTTTGAAAGCGTTGTCAAAATATGAAAGTCTAAATGAGATAGTAAATTTAAAAATTTCCAAGCCGGGCAACACCTTAAAAAGTATGTAAATTTTGGAACAAAAATACAAAATCGAATAATATGATACGCCATGTGTATTTTAATTTTGCTTAAACGTTCAGAAACAAAGTCAAATTTTGAAAATAATTCATCAAAAAAAGGTGGAATAGAATCTTCTAAAACGGGTGAACCTAGGAGGCGAAGCGATTTCTTATCTAAAATTTTTATATCAGAAGACAAAGAAAAAAACTTTTGTAAAATTATTTCCCTTACACTGTCAGGCAATGATTCAGAAATGAAAAGTTCACATTTTGAAAAATTTAATTCAAGACCAATTTTTTTTAACGCATCTAAAAGGAATTTTAAATCATCAAAAACACTAGCGGCATCCCCTCCTAAGGTCCCGTCGTCAAGGTACCACATGTTTAATTTAGAATTTAGTTTCGAAATTATAGGATGAATGGCTAAACTAAAAATAGCTGGCCCAAGTGGATCCCCCTGTTGACAACCAACCGCAGACTCAATTAAATTGTTCTGATATAAAAGGTGAGATGGTGAACCGTAACATTGGAATAAATATGGGTAAATTTCCGGAATATATGTTTTAATTTCGTTGAGAAGAGTGCTGCGGTCGACGGAGTTGAACGCATTCTTAACGTCAACTTTCAAAACTACTTCACCACCATGATTAAGTAAAAAGCTTCTAAGGCTGTGTACAGCTGCCTCACAACCTCCCTTTGAACCAAAACCAAGTTGTATTGGTTGAAATTTTTCTTTCAACGAAGGGAGGATATGCTTACAACATACCTTAGAAGCTATTCTCCTTAGGGTATTTCCAACGGCTATAGGCCTAATACCCCCATCCTTTTTCTTCAAAGCACAAAGATTAGCACCGAATAGGA
The DNA here is from genome assembly GCA_018252015.1 of Astraptes brevicauda. Lineage (NCBI taxonomy): Eukaryota > Metazoa > Arthropoda > Insecta > Lepidoptera > Hesperiidae > Astraptes > Astraptes brevicauda. The sequence continues at coordinate 5,518 of DWPW01000576.1, forward strand.
GACTTGTAATTTTAGGATTTACTTTGCCAGAAATAATAAAATTTATAAGATTTGTTATGTCGTTCAGCAATGTTCTACCGGAATCACCCGTGGCGCCGCACACAAGATCTTTAAAATGTTGAGGCGTTAGGCCGTCTAGACCTCCGGCAGAGCCATTTTTGAACGACATAATAGCTCCATACACATCTTTAGACGAAACTATAAGTGATAGGTCATTAGATGGAGGAGAACTTTGAAGAGGAACAGGAGAAGGAGGGGATGGGTGTTTGTGGCGAAGTGCTGAAAGTGTTTCTGGGGAATCAGGGGCGACAACATCATTTGAGAAAAGGAGAGTTGAAGCGCCTTTTATATCTCCATCACCTATTTTCCTCTCAACAATATGGAAAATAGATGATGGACGAAAAGGCTTCTTTGCGTCTAGAACATTACAAAAAATTGTTTTCGAACAATTATTTTTGATTTTTTGAGTGATAGAAATTTGTTTTGCCGAAGGATCTGAAGCTGCATGTAAAATATTGAATGAAAAGGTTAAATACTGCTCCCAATAATATGTGGAATTCTCCTTTAATATGCTATTAATTAAATGAGACAATTTATTTGCGACGGTTATACGAGCACCTTTTGGAATGCGTTTTACAATCGGTAATGAAGTTTTTAATTTATACAAATATTTCCAAAAGGGCTCTTCACTAGAATCTTTAATATAATTTGATTGAGTAAGTGGGTTAATTGGAGAAGTACTTAAAACTGTGTTACTTGACTGGGAAGCTTTATGGGACTTACTAATATGAATATTAAGGCCTCTACGGCCTTTAAAGTATTTAGGTTGAGAGCAGTATGGACATTGAACAAAATCAAATGATGTGTCGCCATGGTGGTTACCAAACGCCGATACATTACTTGGACCAGGCAACTGCGACATGAATTAAAATTATGTATATATAAACTAAAAATAAAGATAAATACTAAATGTACTAATAAAGTATAAGAATAAAACTAGGCTAAAAAGAAATTAAAACTATGTTTATTTATAATATTAAAACTAGAATTGTTCAGCACTAAACACTCCATCTTGTGTGAGGCGTACTTTTATGTACAAAAGCACAGTCTTAAATTTTATTACGTTGGACGTGTCGACGTCTATCACATAATTCTTGAACACACGTTTTCAATAATACACGAGGACAAAGCGGCCGCCACTATGTAAGCACTCCAGTTTTTTTGTCATGACCAACATTCAAGATACAAAAGTGACCAGATAGACAAGACGTAATGGACAAACATAAACACAATTCCAGATATTATTGATTATTATATGTCGAAAAAGTTCGTAGGTGCCCAACAAATACACATAATTTAATAATAATATATATTATAACGTATTTTCAAAAATTTTCAAATCAAAATACGTGTACATTGGTTGCCATGACATTGACATTGACGAATATTATTACAAAATAAATAATATAATTATTGAAAATTCCCAATTATGTCTAAATTTAAAATGATGCTGCAAATTGTAATGAACTGTGAAAAATTCATAGAATATTTAACAAGTTTCTTGGCATGGAGATGATATCTCTTATATCTCCTATTTCTTAATATCTTGTGTGCTATTCCATTGTTATTTCTTGGTCCATTCCTGTATTTGGTATATCAAGGCAAATTAGTTTAGAGTGTTTCAACTTAAAATATACAACAGTACCAAACTAAATAATTATTATGTTTCATCATTGCATTGATAAGTTTTTTTTTAGTACATAAGTAATCAAATGTTATTACTTATGTACTAAAAAAAAACTTATCGATGGCAGTCAATTTAATGGATAATTACCCACACGGCTGCATCCTCATTTACTGGTTTAATTTATACAGAGCAAAATATTTTTTTTTAAGGTATCTTTTTGAGTAAAAACCTACAACCGAGAATTGCTCGTACCTAATATGGGATATTGGAATTTGGACTTCGGAATGGAAGTGTGAAATCGTGCATATAAGCATATAAAGGTCAGGATTTCATTAGAACAAAGCGTGTTCGGTCAGTAAGCGGTGACGTATGTTGCGTAGCGGTGGGGATGTGGCGCGGCGCGCGGTGGCGGCTGGCGGCGGCGCTGGCGGGCGCGGCGCTGCTGGCGTGGGCGTGGCGCGGCGCCGGCGTGGCGCGCGCGCGCCCGCCCGGCGCGCCCGTCGAGGGCCGCGACCTGCCGCTCATCTTCATCGGCGGCGTGCCGCGCTCGGGCACCACGCTCATGCGCGCCATGCTCGACGCGCACCCCGACGTGCGCTGCGGCCAGGAGACGCGCGTGGTGCCGCGCATCCTGCAGATGCGCCAGCACTGGATGCGCTCGCAGAAGGAGAGCGTGCGCCTGGAGCAGGCGGGCGTGTCCAAGGCGGTGCTCGACAACGCGATCGCCGCCTTCTGCCTCGAGGTGATCGTCCGCCACGGGGACCCGGCGCCGCGGCTCTGCAACAAGGACCCGCTGGTGCTCAAGATGGGCACCTACGTGCTGGAACTCTTCCCCAATGCCAAATTCCTGTTCATGGTGCGCGACGGCCGTGCCACCGTGCACTCTATTATCACTCGTAAGGTGAGCGTTTTAGTCTTCTAGTAGTTGTAAATGCAACATTCTAGTAGTTTTATTCAGACCGTTCCCATGTATTTTAAAAAAGGTGCACAGCTTATTTTCACTTAAATGATTAATACAATAAAATCTAAAAAATATGGTGTTCATGAAATATCTGTTTACAATTAGTAAATTGGTAGTATTGGTAGTATTGGTAGTATACCAATATGTATTTATAATTGTCATATAACATGTGTTTAATAATAAAATTATACATTCTTGATTAATTTAATTTATAACATTAATTTATATTTTTCAATCACTATTAGGAGTCACATTAAGTATGTATTAAAGAAACTCACCCTTTATTTTAAAGAAGAGAATTATCTTAAAAAAAACCCGATTGCTAAAAATGAATTGAATTGATATGATGTTACACTTGAGGGATGGCTTAAACGTGCAGGTGACAATCACGGGCTTCGACCTGTCGAGCTACCGGCAGTGCCTGAGCAAGTGGAACCACGCGGTGGAGCTGATGCACGCGCAGTGCCGGGCGCTGGGCGCGCGCTGCCTGGCCGTGCACTACGAGGCGCTGGTGCTGGCGCCGGCCGCCACGCTGCGCCGCGTGCTGCGCTTCCTCGACCTGCGCTGGGACGACGCCGTGCTGCACCACGAGCGCTACATCAACCAGCCCAACGGCGTCGCGCTCTCCAAGTATGGCATCACTCCACGACCCTTACGACGATAATGTTGCCTGCTGTGAGCCAGAAATACCATGATGGTCTTCTAGTGTCCGCATGTCATGGCTTCTTAACATAGCATTATTTTCATTTCATTAAAAAGTGGTGAACACGGGAAGAAGTAGTAGAAGTATCACACCCTGTTTTGAGTTAGTGATAAAAATATTAACCATAGCCAGGGCTGTCATTACCATTTAAGGGGTCCTGGGCACACAAAGATAATGGGGACCATATGACCTTGAAAAGTCACTTTTTGCTAAAATGGACAAAGAAGTCAAATCTCATTTAGTCTACACTGATCCATTTAGTTGAACCTCAACATTTTACCACAGTTTCGGTGGGCAGTGTTGATAATTCAAAAAAATCCAATTTGCTGACATAAATATTAAAAGTCATTAAAAATCAATAAAAAGAGAACCTGTTTTCATGAATTTCTTGGGACCTAGGGGGGTCCTCTCGAGCGCGGGGCCCTCGGCAAGTGCCCAAAGTGCCCAGTGGGAAAGACAGGGCTGATCATGGCAGTATACATATTTACACAGTATGTTGTACGTTACAGCGTGGAGCGGTCGTCGGACCAGGTGGTGCGGCCGGTGAACCGGGACGCGCTGGACAAGTGGGTGGGGCACATCCCCGCGGACGTGCGCGCCGACATGGCGGAGCTGGCGCCCATGCTGTCGGTGCTGGGCTACGACCCCTGGGCCAACCCGCCGCGCTACTCGCCCGACGACGAGCCCGGCGCGCCGCCGCCGCCGCGCGCGCACGACGCGCAAGACGGGCACGACGCGCACGACGCGTCCGACACGCACGACGCACACGACGCACAAGAATCTCCCCTCGCGCCCCACCCACCCTAATATACGACTTTTGATCTATGTTCGTTTTTTTTGTTTATACGATACCAACTGTTTGCTCATACACCTAATTAAGTCACCTAAAGCTGTCTGTCGCTATGTGATCGATTTTCTCAAAATCTGCTCAACAGATTATTGCATTGTTTTTACAAAAAGATCTATATATATTCGATTTCCACGCGGGCTTAGCCGCGGGCATAGCTAGTTTAGTACTACAACATTTAGGGGTTTAAACATTGCACCTTACATGGTGTTAGATCGAGTGTGGTTCGACCGGGGAAGAACCGGTTCTTGCGTTTTGGTATTGTAAAACTACTGTTTTTTATTAGTCCAATACTTTGACATTTCTTTATGAGACTGTTAATTAAATAAATAAGTTGAAATATTGTATAAAAGCAAATTGCGAATCATTCATACAAATCTTACCCGCCAAAAACTTCAACCTCATGTCTAATTACTAAATTTACAGTTCCATCGTATAATATGCTGATAAATACTGCTGGTGAGTTAGGATTAACGCAACAGAAGAATTGAAAAACAAAAGTAACAAAACCACGAACATTATGAATGTTTGTGGTTTTATCAACCCCAGATAAAATCAGTCCTACGTAAGGTTAAAACAATAGATGCGTTGTTACCCCCTGAGGAATAAATTAGAACGCCTCGGATAAGTGCGTACCCCTTACCACACCCAGACCAGGCAGCAATAAGTATGGTGATGGTGCCGCCGAAGTCGGAATACATAAAATTCGGAATACTTGGACTAGTTTAACATAAACAGCATTTCACTGCATCTCACCGCTTTTTAAAAGGGTGCGCCATCTATTGAGACAATTACCTTTATTACATGTAATAAATGATCACAAGATGGCGTAAGTTACTCATAGACGTGTACATCGTAATGTTAAATTAATAATAATTTCAAATTAAGATAAAACCAATAAATTCTGACAAAAATACCATAGAATACCTAAAATATGGTTACCAAGACATGGTGTTCTAGTTATAATAAGTATGTCCAGGACTAAATTAGCATAGAAAATAATTATTTTTAAGCCCTTTCTGTAGAAACCTACTCAGGTAATTTCAATTAGTCTAATTATAAGTTTCATACTTCAGTGTCGTTGGACTGTTCGACATTTTAAGTGAACTATAATGGTTGTCAACCTCCTACCAAGTAGTAGGTAAATAATTATGCTTTGATCGTTTACAGTGCTGGTGCTGTGTCCCGTGGTTTTACCCGCGTTTATGAAATATAACACACATATATTTAAACTAGAGATGTAACGGAGGTCATTTTATCGGAACCGAAGTCGGAGTCGGAGTTTTTAAATTGGATTATCGGAGTCGGAATCGGAGGCACGTCAGGAATCAGAAATTGTAACAAAAAAAAAGTTGTAGTAATAG